>CAJPDP010325792.1:331-11571 GCA_905336975.1 Bombina variegata variegata
ATGGAGACTAGGGGTTAATATCCTTCAGGGCAGGAAGAAGTTAACCCTGTATTGCGGGTTCAGTTTTGTTAGCTTTTTTTATGTTAACATAACTATGTTATTTAGAATCCTCATAGTAGGAAGAACTTTTTTGGGCGATGAGAATATTTTTCAGGTGCCTAGCTAGCAGAGCAAGATTGTCAGCTCTGGGTTCGTATGAACACCTACACAGATCTTTTATTTTTTTATTGTGTGTACCGGGTTTCGGCTGAGGAATGTAGCGTGGAACATGCTCCATTCTTTGTCATCTAGGACTCTGCCTTTTTTCTTCATAGTAATGCGGAGCAGCACCATTTATTTTTCCTCTGGGTTCAACCACGTGACCCCGCTGTCTTTCCTCAATACGGAGCGGAGAGGCGCCATATTGTAATAATAACAGAGTTCTGAGCAGCGATTTTTGTCGGGTGCAAGCCCTATAGCAAAGGAAGCTAGAGAGGGATAAGTCACTTTATTATTAAGAGTGTTATGTTTTACATTACAAAATGTTTGCCCAAAGTCAGTTATCTTCTGTAATTTCACTGCACATTACATCAGAGCGTGTATTAAACAGAGTTGTGACTCTTGTTCCTCTGGCATGTTTCATTACAAGCGCTTTATTCAGAACCTTCCTTGCATCACGTCCTTCATGGGCATCCGTGCATTATGGGTTTACTATATCTGTAATCGCAATGTACATTGTTTTTATTGGATTTCCTTCACCTGAGGAAATTCTATTTTATTTTCTGTGAATAATTTTCCTTTCTATTATGGACCAGAGCTCTGTTCCTAAATACATCATTCTTAAATTGGCGGTGTCAGTTTAAATATTTTAAATTTTAATTTATAAAAATTATTTTAGCCTCATGTCCAGTGTTCCTTCTAAGAACAGTTTTGTGTGCAGTGAAGCAGTTAACAAGAAAACCATACCTTGCCATCTGCATTGTGCAATGTTTGCTAATTGCAGGGTGTGGTTACCTAATTAACTGTTTCACTGCTGGGCCGCACACAAAACTGGCCTTAGAGGAAACACTGCTCATGTCTCTCTGGATGATGCTGCTTTCTCCTCAGTCGTCTCAAGCCTTTTTTATGGCATCACATGGAGTGCCCTGCTGTTCCTCTCAATCTCCTAGAGGAGTTATTTGCGTGCAAAATTGTCTGCCCAGTTGTATTTTGGCATCTGTGGCTTTATCTGCTTTTCCTATCTTAAAGGGAAATCGCAAGAGGTTATTTTATGAATCGGATAGTAAGGTTTCTGCTCCGCTTGTGGCTGCAACACATTTTGTCCTTCTTATAGTTTTATGAGCAGGATAGTCGGTAGCATCTGAGGATTAAACCTCCGATTTGGATAGTGTAATTCCTTCATCTGGTACTGAAGTAGTTCTCCTCAGATTCAAGCCGGAACTCCTTTCTGTTCAGGAGGAATTGGCTACTTGGTAAACTTCGACTCTCCTGTTGTGGTCAATCCTCTAGAATCTAGTGAATTCTATATTTACTAGGATTCATTTGTAAACATTTTCCTGTTTTCTACCGTATTAAGAGAAATTTCTCAGGGATGGGGGATGTCAAGGATTACCCCTTTGCCTGTCTGTAATAGCTGTCTCATTTAAATATCATGGTGCAGCCATTGCTATTCTGGTTAGAGACCTTCAATCCTTAGTTAGGATAGAGGATCATTTACAAACTTTTATGGACTAGTGTGGCTTCTTTTTGGAACGCTTTGTCTGATTCCATTTTGGAGGACTCAATAAGGAGATCAATAACAGAAAGGCTGCTAGGCCAATTTTGTATTTCTGTTGCTGCCTTTCTTTCCCTTGTACTTCAGGAAAGTCTTTCCCTTTGTTTTCCAAGCAGGAGCAGTCCAATTCTCTGGCATATCCAGTCAGTCTTAGATCAGGGTGAAGTAGGTAAAGAAAACCGCAGCTAACTATCATTCAGCATGAAGGTTCGCCCCAGAACAGGATTGGATCCTGTGGGGGGGCAGTTTGTCTCAGTTTTTTCTCTTGCCTGGATACTAGATGTCCTAGATCCCTAAGGGGCTGTAGGTATAGTGTCCCAAGGTTACGAATTCTCCTTTCCAGGAGTAGGTTCCTCCTCTCATGTTTCTTTGTAGCCCAGATAAAGAGAGAGGCTTTCTTGAAATGTTTTCAGAATCTTCCTCCCTTGGAGGGAGTGTTCCAGTTTCAGTTTTAGGAACAGGATCTAGTTTCTTTTTCATTCTGTTCCAACTACCTTTGTCCTAATTTAGGCATGAAGTATTTACATTTGTTTTTCGGAGTAGCGTCCTTTAAGATGGAGACTCTTTGCTCCATTCTTCTTTGGTGCTAGAGGGTCAGTTTTATAACGGCCTTAGATCTAAAGGATGCATATCCTTAGTTTCCCAATCTAAGGGATTATCTCAGATTTATGAGTTTTGCTCTCCGGCTGAATGTTTTTCAGTTTGTGGGCCTATAATGGCTTTGCAACAGCTCCCAGAATTTTATAAAAGTTCTGGACCACGATCGTTCCGGGATTGCAGTGGTGTCCCTCCTGGATGTCCTATTGGTCCAGGCGCCATTTTTCGATAAACTAGATCTCATTGGAGTTTTTTTTTTTCTTCGTTCCACGGATGGAAGTGGAGCTGGTAAAGAGCTCCCTTGTCCCAGCTGCATGGGTATTCTACTTAGGAATTAATGTTTGAGAGCTCAGCAGTTCTGCATGCTCAGTCAGTGGAATGGGCATTATCCGGATGTCTTGGAGTATCTAGATCAATTAACAAGAGTCTCCTTTTCTTGTTTTTTTTCATCAAGATTTTGGTCTCTGGACTCTCGCTTTGGAGACCTTCCTAGTCGTTTGACCGCGGTCACCAGCCTGATGGGCTGGTGTCTGGGACTCGTTGAGAACTCGCCGGAGAATTCCCTCAAATAGAAGCCGGTGAGGTAGCTCAGTTGGTAATTGCCCTGACTACAAATAGCTTGTTTAAAAGATCCAAGGTCACAGCTTTAAATCCCGGCAGGGCCGACTCAGCAAAGGGCTGTTAGGCCAATTTAAAGTAGAACGCTCGCTTATCATTCAAGAGGTAGCGGGTTTGCAGCTTGCATTATAACACAGGGACTTTGGTCCTGGGAGAGGTTTGCTCTCCCCTTCATCTTTGAGGTGGATAGTGACTTTCAATGCTCTGATGGTTTGACCTCAGTGGTCTTTAGCCCATTTTATCGGGTAATAGACAGACAACATAGCCTCTGACTTTACATCACCTGCCAGGGAGGAACTTTAGTTCCTTAGTCATGTAGGTAGGGTTTCAGTTTTTCTGTGGGTAGGTGCTCTCAGTTATTTCCCATCTGCCACCCAGATTTCTGGAAGGGACTTCTGGGACGCAGCATTCTGAATAGTCAGACTTCTCATCCCGGGGAAGTGGGAACCCCATCCGGGAGTGTTCTCCAGGTTATCTCCCAAATGGTGGTTTGCAGAATTGGTTCTGCTGGGGTCTCGTCAGAACCCAGGTTCAGTTTGAGATCAAGAGATCCTCAAGTCTTCTAATAGATGTTCTGGCAGTTCCTTGGAACTTCAGATTGACATATCCTTCTCTGTTTGTTCTCCTTCCGCGGTTCAAGTAGGAGAGAGCATTGGGTTTCTACTAGCTCCTGCGTGGCCTCACAGGATCTGGTAGGTGGATCAAGTAGATATGTCGTCTCTATCTTCACGGAGATTTCTGCTGGGGAAGGATCTTTTGCCTCAGGAGTCCTTCCGTCATCCAAATATCGTTTCTCTGAAACTGTCTGCTTGGAGATTGTTCTCTTGTTTTTAGCTAATCGTGGGTCGTTTGAATCGGTTCTTAAGACCACGATTCAGGGTCGTAAGCCTATCTCTAGAAAGATTTTTTATAAGATATGAAAGCAGCCTATGTAGCCTAGTGGTTAGCTTTGTGCCTTGCAACTCAAAGGTTGTTGATTCGCATCCAGCTGCTGGCGCTGGATGTCTATTTTACAGGACCCCAAGGATCTTCTCTTTTATCCAGGTAGGCCTGAGAAGGGGGTTATTTGTTAGTACCATCAAGGGTCAGATTCGGCGCTTGCCATTCTGCTGCTCCAGCGTCTGGCGGATGTGCCGGATGTACAATCACCTTTCAAGTCCTGGTCGGAATCAGGACTATGTTTAAGTCAGTTGCTCCTTTGGAGCTTTAACTTTGTTGTTAAAGCTTTTAGTCAGGCTTAGTTTGAGCCTACACATTCCATAGATATTAAGTGTTATCTTGGAGAGTTTTGTTCTTCTTCTGCTCGGAGGGTTTCCGAACTCTCAGCTTTGCAGTGTGGTTTCCTTATCTCGTATTTTGGTAGATAAAACAGTTCTTCGAACAAGTTGGTTTTCTTCCTAAGGTTGTTTCGGACAGAGATTTTAGTCAGGAACTTGTTCCTTTTCTCTGTTCTATTCCTTCTTCTAATAAGGTTCGTCGGGTGTCATTAGAAAGAAAACTAAATTTATGCTTACCTGATAAATTTATTTATTTATTGACACGGTGAGTCCACGGCCCTCCCTAGTTTTCAGACAGGTTTTTTTTTTATATAAACCTCGGGCACCTCTGCACCTTGTGTTATTTCCTTTCTCTCCTTTTCCTTTCGGTCGAATGACTGGTGTTTGTGGGAAGGGAAGTGATACTTAACAGCTCTGCTGTGGTGCTCTTTGCCTCCTCCTGCTGGCCAGGAGTGATATTCCCAACAGTAATTGATGATGATCCGTGGACTCACAGTGTCAAGAAATAAATATGTTTATCAGGTAAGCATAAATTTAGTTTTTAACGCAGTCGGGTTACGCGTTATTGAAATATTACATGTAAAATTTTAAAACAAATTATTAAAAATTATTGGGGGGCGGAGCGAGCAGCTGACCAAGATGGTCGCGTTTCAGTAAAGCTCTACAAATCAGGTCGGTCAAACTACCCTGGAACAACTCGGATGAGACTAGAGAACTATACCAAAGACATCATAATCGCCCAGAGACATGCAGGAGCACGATCAATATAGGATAGGAACAGGTGTCTCTACGGCTTGCACAAGCGGATAACAACTGCAACCTTTAAAATTGAAGCAGAGGAGCCTCAGGCACCCGTCCAGGACACCGGAGCTATTGTGGACAGCGTCTGACACTGATCGGACAGATAGGAGGAGCCAGAGCACACGGCGGTAACTATCAGGGGTGAAGTTAGCTAAAAAGCTCTACAGGTGACTAGAAGCTATCTTAGGGTCAGATTGCATAGAAGATACACACTACCCTCAGCCACAGTGTTTGATAGAGACGACAGATACGCTTCAGTTGGAATCCGGTAACATACATGATATCTCTGTCGCCTAGTACTCTCGCCCTCCTCTAAAGGGAGTTTTGAGCCCGCAAAAAAGAATAAAGCCACTAACTTTCACAAGCTCTAACTTAAGCCTTAAAACGTTAATACTCACATAAAACATACTGAGGCCTGTAGTTGACCCACACAAGGCACTGGACTGCATATAAAGTGCATATAAAGTGCTCAAATACCTTTATTTCTTTTCTCTCCAGTGGGAACCAACTAAACCTGGGGAAACCTATTTGAGAGCAATATAGTAGTCTCCACAACAGTAACAGGGGATCATAAAGCTGCAACCTTGTCTATTCATTTTAATAGGATAAATAATATCATCATACACACATTCTATTCATAATGTCACAAAAAAGCATACAAGGGGAGACAAATCTCTGAGTCAGCCTCGCAAAGGGCAAAATACAGTAAACACTTTCTTTACACAAGCTGACAAAGCCAAGAATAAACAAGACCCTCAAAAGATAAGCCCATTAACAGACAAGCTTTCTGACACTCATGATGATACCTTGAGAAGCCCCTCTCCCTCACTGCCTACACCTCAATCTGATCAGCCAATAACATCAAAGGGATGGAATCGCTAATTAATCAGGTGAAAATGTGCATAAAAGAAGAATGTGCAGAATTGTGAAAGATATTACAGATTTGGTGAGCAGAGTAGATTCACTAGAAGAACATGAGGGCATGATATCACAATATGTAGCAGGTCTTACCACTAAACAACGTCAGGTGTGATATGAGAAAAAGCGCTTTGGGACAATGCTTAAGTCTCTCTAAACATAGGTGTCATAGCTCACCTAAAGGGGATAGCATAATCAAAAAATTGTGAAGAGCGCCAAAAGATTGGTGGTATATTTATATTGATATTAAAATGTATTTAAAAAGATCATTCAGAACAATTCACAAGTATTAAGCACAATGTATAAAAAATAAACAAAGATAAAAGGCCAAGAATAAAAGCAAACTCTAAGGTGCACCTTAAGAGTAAAATACTCGTCTATAGTCCCTTGATAAATGGTAGGCAAAGTCACATCAATATAGTGTCCATGTGTTGACGTATTCCAATGTTGACGTATTCCAATATGTGATGATGAAAAAATTCCAAAGATAATTAAAAATATGAAAAATATAAAAAGTGATAAAAATGAAAAATAAAAATAAAAATGTGAAAATGTATGAAAAAATTAATCTCAAAAAGTGAAAAGTGAAAAAAGAAATGTATATATAAAAATGTGACAACTGTGATGATAGACGATGTCAGAACATAAAGTCTAAAAGGATAATGTGTTCTTTATATGAAATCCCTCTGTGATATAGTGGATCTTCTAAAGTGATGATCCGTTGTACCTTGCTAGTGACCTGTGGAAATATATCACAATAGTGCAATAAAGCTAAAAATATTATACAGCAAATAGAATAAGGCTTACCAAAACTGTCGACGTGTTTCGGCCCTGGATCATGGGCCTTTATCAAGACTCTTTATCAAGTCTTGATAAAGGCCCATGATCCAGGGCCAAAACACGTCGACAGTTTTGGTAAGCCTTATTCTATTTGCTGTATAATATTTTTAGCTTTATTGCACTATTGTGATATATTTCCACAGGTCACTAGCAAGGTACAATGAATCATCATTTTAGAAGATCCACTATATCACAGAGGGATTTCATATAAAGACCACATTATCCTTTTAGACTTTATGTTCTGATATCGTCTATCATCACAGTTGCCACATTTTTTATATATACATTTCTTTTTTCACTTTTCGAGATTCATTTTTTCATACATTTTCACATTTTTATTTTTCCTTTTTTGTTTCATTTTTATCACTTTTTATATTTTTCATATTTTTAATTATCTTTGGAATTTTTTCATCATTACATATTGGAATACGTCAACATTGGAATACGCCAACACATGGACACTATATTGATGTGACTTTGCCTACCGTTTATCAAGGGACTATAGACGAGTATTTTACTCTTAAGGTGCACCTTAGAGTTTGCTTTTATTCTTGGCCTTTTATCTTTGTATATTTTTTATTTTTTATACATTGTGCTTAATACTTGTGAATTGTTTTGTATGATCTTTTTAAATACATTTTTTTAATATCAATATAAATATACCATCAATCTTTTGGCGCTCTTCACAATTTTTTGATTACACTAAACTACGTCACCAAGATCGCCACATTAATGACTTAGAAGACAAATTAGACGACCTAGAAAATAGGTCTAGGCGTGGAAACTTACGCTTCAGAGGTATACTGGAAACGGTACAATCCAAACATATCTACAAGAACTCTTAGCAGAAATGGTGAGAGCTAATGATGCCATAGCCCCGGTGATCACTTTGGATAGAGCTCACCGATCTCTGCGTCCAAAACCGCTGGATACCCAACCACCCAGGGACATAATAGTCCGCTTTCAGCAATATCAACATAGATAATTGATATACTCCTTTGCTAGAAAACAGCAAACATTTATCTTCCAGGAAGCCCGTATCCAGATCTTCCAGCATCTATCCATGAGGACCCTACAAAAAAGAAGAGATTTCCTTACTCTGACCTCACATCTACGTTCATTAAAAATTCCCTATCGTTGGGGTTTTCCAACCTCCGTGAACGTCACGAAGTCAGGAAAGAAATCTGACTGTAACAATATGAAGGATACTATTCCATTCTGCAAAGCACTGAACATTCCTCCTCCCGAAACAGATGGGTCTTCGTCTGCAACCAGGCAAACCTCAAATCAAGACACCCCCAAGCCTCAAAGACACGTATGGGCTGAAACCTCATCCAGACAAAAAAAGAGAAAACAGGCTTTCAACACTAACATGGAAAAGGAACCACTGTGAGGTTTGATAGTCGCTATTTCATTTTGTCTAACTTAACCTTTTCTCACTTACAGGCTTCATCATCCCGTTTGTCAGATTGATGAACCCGAGTGGATGATTACCATTGGTTATTTATACCTTAAATACCTATTGTACAACTTGGTTTGTTTTCACTGTATATGTTTTCACTTAACAAAAGTTAGTCTAGTTTGTCGAATTATATCTTTGCTCATGTTTAAAAAGGTTCTGTATGTGCTGGACTGTTCGAACCCCTACTCGCAAGATAATACAGGTCAAGTCATGATAATGAAAACCAATTATGTCAGGACCTGACTGTTAACGAGAATTTATGTTTCACTTGCTCTTCGCTAGCTTATTGAGCTCATGGCCCTGTGGTTTAAATGATCAATCTTGAGCATATAATCGTCCTCTTGTTATATATTGTTTAGACATTTATAAGTCGAATTAGTATATTTTTGTTGCATATGTTCTTATGTAACAGAATCGTTCAACTAGTTTGAATAACTGTATCCTCTGAGAAGTTGACAGTGTATATATCACTTGTTCGTTTGCTCCTATATCTGTGCAAGGCCTCATGTAAAATTACTTGAACTATACACATCCGATATTTACGCTATGTTAAACATACAATGTAAGAACAGGTGATCCCGACCTGTTAAAAAGTTACCCACACCACTACCCCTCTCTCACAACTGTAATAGATTTACTGGTGTAATAGTTAGTACTTCTACACACCAGTCACATAACTACACTATATCCCCTTCCTACGCCCTTACCCTAATTGCATTGCATAACTGAATCTGCTCATAGACCCTTGACCTGACTTCTGCAAATCACAGATATGACGGACAAATACATATAGCCACTCAAAATGTCAAAGGGTTTCTATCAGCCGAAAAGCGATCTATAGCATTCAATGATTTCCATAAAAAGAAATTGGATATTGTTCTTATCCAAGAAACCCACTTTAAGAAAACAAATGAACCTAAATTATCGAAAAAATACTTCGACCAGTATTATTTCAGTTCAAGCTCAACTAGAGATAATGGAGTTTTCATCTTGTTCAAACGTAATTCCCCATTTGAACTATTGCAGAAATTCAGTGACAAAGAAGGGAGAATATTGATTCTTGTAGGCCTATATTATGGCAAACCCATTACAATTGCAAATATTTACGCCCCAGTGAAACCTCTTCCCTCCTTTTTTCGCTCAGTTACCAATAAATGACTCGATATCTCTAAAGGTCCGATACTAATGGGAGATGACTTTAATTATCCACATGACCCAGTTTTAGACACATCCACGGGTAAATCATATCTCCGCTACACACATATGAAAAATAATAATGCATCATTAAAGTCGTTAACTCTCTTTGATACCTGGAGAACTGTGCACACCACATGAAAAGACTATACATTTTTCTCTCACTCGCAACACTCCTATACCAGATTAAATTATATTCTGTGCGATCAAGCATTTTTAACGAATTTGATAGACTCAAGAATCTCCCACACTGCATGGTCAGACCATAGCTTGGTAACAACAATCTTTACATGGTCCACTAAACCCAAAAGCAGATTAAATTGGAGACTCAATGAACATATTATTACAGATACTACCACTCTAGAACAACTTATTCAAAGTACAGAAGAGTATTTTGCGTTCAATGACCCTGTAGATACTAATATCATAAACAACTGGGAAGCATACAAATGCTATATCCGAGGAGTTATAATTCAAATGACTGCTAAAATAAACAAGCAAAGATCTTCTTTATTTACATCTTTAACCAATACTTTATCATCTGTAGAACAAATTCATAAACAAGACCCAAAGTCCTCCCAAAAATTAGACGACCTAACCACTGCCAGAGATAATTTAAACAAATTTCTTATAGAGAACGCCCATATGCGGGCCCTTACCTCAACAGCGAAATTTTATGCTGAAAGTAATAAAGCGGGATGAATGCTAGCTAGGTCTCTCAAGAAAAAAAGACTTAATTCATACATTCATTCTATCATACATCAAAATGGAATGTCATACACTAAAAATGAAGATATAGCCAAAAGCTTTGTCTCTTATTACTCTTCACTATATAATCTACCGCATCCACATGAAGAAGAGAGACATACTTTTATAGACTCTTATCTTTCCTCCATTAATGTTCCAATGGTCCAGGAGGACGACTTACACATAATAGATGCACCAATAACACTGCAAGAGGTACTAAATACAATTAAATCTCTCCCGGCAGGTAAATCCCCAGGCCCCGATGGACTTACCGTTATTTTACTAATTACTCTGAAGTCACATTAGCCCACATCTACATGCTCTATATCAGTCTATAGATCAAGGTAATACTTTTTCTCAAGCACTTCTAGAAGCCATGATTACAGTTATTCCCAAGCCCGATAAACCCACAGACAAAGTTAGTAATTATAGACCAATCTCCTTAATTAATGTGGACATAAAAATTTATGCAAAGATCCTTGCCAATCGCCTTAATACACTCCTTCCAAAGTTAGCACACCCCGACCAAGTGGGATTCATAAGAGGCCGCGTGGCCAAAGATAACACCATAAGAGTGTTGCAGACTCTTCAAACAGCATTTGATCAAAATAGCCCCCTGGTTCTTCTTTCTACCGATGCCGAAAAGGAATTTTACAGGGTTGACTGGCAGTTTATGTGGTCGACCCTGTCAAAATTTGGAATTTTTAATAAATTTATAATGAGGATAAAGGCACTATACAATAGGCCCCAAGCTAAAATCAAAATCAACAATACCATCTCCCAATCCTTCAATATAACCAAAGGTACCCATCAAGGATGTCCGTTATCCCCTTTGCTGTTCACCCTAACTGTTGAAATTTTAGCAATCCAGGTCAGAGATAATCACGCTATCAAAGGTGTAGCCTTTGGGAATATATCTAAAAAATGTCTCCTGTTTGCAGATGATATTATCTTCACTCTACAATCACCTTCATCTTTTCTACCAGCATTAGTACAGACACTAGAAGAATACAAGACAGTATCAAACTTTTCT
>CAJPDP010326001.1:0-10072 GCA_905336975.1 Bombina variegata variegata
TACAATAGATACCTTCCCTGAAACTCAGACATATTTCAAGTTAAAGGGACAGTCTACACCAGAATTTTTATTGTTTAAAAAGATAGATAATCCCTTTATTACCCATTCCCCAGTTTTGCATAACCAACACAGTTATATAAATATAATTTTTACCTCTGCGATTACCTTGTATCTAAGCCTCTGTAGACTGCCCCCTTATTTCAGTGGTTTTGACAGTGGTTTTAACAGACTTGCATTTTAGCCAATCAGTGCCCTCTCATAAGTAACTAATTGTGCGTGAGTGCAATGTTATCTATATGGCACACATGAAATTATGCCCTCTAGCTGTGAAAAACTGTCAAATGCATTCAGATAAGAGGTGGCCTTCAAGGGCTTAGAAATTAGTCTATGAGCCTACCTAGGTTTAGCATTCAAAATAGAACACCAAGAGAACAAAGCACATTTGAAAAATAAAGTAAATTGTAAAGTTGTTTAAAATGGCATGCCCTATGAAAGCTTAAGTTCGATTAGACTGTCCCTTCAAAAGAAAAATTAAAATCCCCAGAAAATGTTTAGTAACAATGTTTAAACCACCCCTCACACATTGGTTTTCTGTAATTTAACTCAAAATTATGTTTTTTAATTTGTATAAAAAGGTGGAAGTGCCTGGGGGCGGAGCTTGGTCACGAACGCTGATGGCCGCACTTTGCTAGTGCTCTGAGACCAGAATGCTCTCAGCGCAAGACTAAGCACAGCTATAAGCACTAAACTTGTCAAAAATGAGTACAGCGTGACTGTGATTGACGCACAACTGGGAAAATAAGTCATTTCAAGCTCAGCGGGAATACCACCACGAGAACACACCGTGAGGCCTACAGAGAAGGCGGCAGACGACCGCGTCTTGTTACTGCCAGCGCCTATCCAGACCTTGGCCTGTCGGCGGAACACAAATCAAGCGGCCTGAGTTACAGCGCAGCGCATGGCCGTTGTCCTACAGGAAAGCATTAGTCGGAGGTTAGTACCGGACCCTGCTCTATATCGGCTGGCGGAACTAAGCGCCATAACAGACCCCGGAGCAGTCTTGACAACCGGCTTGACACTAGCAGGAGAAAACACCGGTCAGCAGATGGATCGCAGATAGAGAGACCAGCGGGAGGTGCGGTGAGCTGTGACCTTTATTATACATTAATCGGGCCTGAAACCGCACTGGTCGTGTCTGTCTTAAGGGGTAAGAAGACAAGGGAAAAGTAAAGAAGTGGGGCTAACTTGATACTGGTGCCCAAGAAGCAATAGGAAAACTAACTAAAAAGGGGCAAACCATATTTATAAAGGCCTTACTTTTGTGCTGCATTGTGACACTGGGCCGTTATAGAGTCAGCCACGTGGCCTAAAGAAATCAGAAACTGCTGTAATTGCCGCACATTGTAGAATACTTTTGTAACAGGAATAAGCCTAAACACAGGGCCTGGCACAAATAAAATTGTTTTATTAGTGGCAAGTTGAAAATACTACAGAAATGTCCACCAAGAGAGGCCCTAAACCACTTAAAAATCTGCATTCCTCAAACATGGACAACTATCTGATACCAACTGACTCAGCACAACTCTCTCAAAAAGACTTATTGGGCTCTGTAGGGCCCCCTGAAGTGGCATCTTCCCACAGCATAGAGCATAGACAGTTAGATTATGTCACAAAAGACGACCTAAGGCACCTATCTTCTAAAAATGACATAAAAGACGCCATCATGGAAATGAAAAATATGTTTGGTGAACTTAAAAAAGACATTGCTAACATAGATCACAGAGTCACGCTTGTAGAAGAATCACAAGAGGCATTACACTCAGATCTACAGCATAACTCTAATTGTATCAGGACACAAGACATGACTGTTCTAAACCTAACTGTAAGGATTGAGGATTTAGAGAACAGGAGTCGGCGGAACAATCTGAGGATAAGAGGTGTTCCTGAGTCCATGGCCCCGACAGAAATAAATCAGTATATTCAGAAACTATTTAAATTTATCAAAAACGACCCAGAAGCTGAAGACATACATGTTGAGAGAGCTCACAGAGCTCTGCGACCCAAACCGTCGGCCCGAGCACCACCCAGAGACATTATTGTCAAGCTCTTATCATACAGAGATAGGGAAGATGTACTCCGGCATGCCAGAAACAGGCAACCCCTAACATATGAGGGCGCAGAAATACAGATATACACAGACCTGTACCCTGCAACTATACAAAAGAGAAGGGAGCTGCATTTTCTCACATCATCTCTCAAGGATCAAGGAATCCCATATAGATGGGGCTTCCCAACTTGTTTAATTGCAACCAAAGACGGAGCTACGGCCACATACCGGACAATATCAGACCTGACAGCCTTCAACCAAGCTTTGGGAACACAGATCAGACCTCTAGGCCCAGCAGCAGAACCTGCCCGGAGAAGAGATGGCCACATGGAAGATGAAAACCCTCATCCCAGAAGGGCACTCTGAACCTCCCTTTACTTTTCTGAACAGACACATCATATGCTCGTGGGCTGAGACTTGGCGTTTACTGAGTCCCACGTTCCATAGACACTACACCTGGGACTGCGGCCTACATACCTTGCAGCTAAGTATATATATTATTATGAATGTATACTGTGAATAGGCCTCTAAACTTGATGTAATAGACTAATGGCAGCCTAATGGTGACTTACTCACCTCTCATAAGATGTGTGCAGGTCCGGGACGCACATGGGACATTAATCATTTGACCACTGTTTTAAACATAATGTTTGCACAGTCCCTGCCATTAATACTGTCTTTCTTTCCTTCTTCTCTTTGTCTGAATGCTCAATGCTACTGCTGTGATAGTGATGATGTTAGGTTGTGGTAACCATCATTTTGCTTTGCAGGTTTATGTTTGGCGCACACACACATTCCCCCCCCCCTCCTCTAACATTAGCTCTAAGGCGAGCAAAATAACGTGCCACCCTGCCTTACTTAAGTGCTCAGACTTATTGATCTGCGGCCTTTCTCAACTCAGATATTCATAAGAGTATCACTCAGACATCAGACGATGTCCCATAACTACACGTCATATATAATAAGGCCGAATTAGCATTAACTAGGCCACAACATTTTTAACTATAATGCATATAGACATTATTTCATCAGAACATAAATAATACTGATGTAGCTTGACATAGACCCCTCAACCTGAAACAACGCGCCATAAGCAAGGTGTAGTGTTTATACAGTTACTGTTCTTGTTACTCTGTTCAATGTTCCGCACTTTAATTATGTATAAGCTTTTCCCAAGTTGTTGTGTTCACCATTTCGTTTTATAAATCAATGTTTAATGTAAGCGCACACTCTGCACCTTAAGGTTAAATCTGGGGCGGCCGGAGGTACTGTATCGTCCTGCCTTAACTGGGTGCCCCGACACACTGACTTGCGACTTCCCCTATTCAGACTCCAGAACCTAGCCCAAGATGTCTAGACCCACTACAAAACATCTTAAATAGACAATGAACGTTACCTGTAATTCTCTATCATGTTTAGCAGGACGCCATGGGCTCTGACTTGAATGCCGCACACTAAGGGATTTGCATGACATAAGGGCAACATCATATAATACTGACAGCTTACTAGATTGACACCGAAACCATTCATACAGACATAAAGATTTGTCACAAATCATAAGAACTCAGTGGTGTACATAGGGAGTCTGCTGTCAGGGAAGTGCTAATAATAGTGCTATGCACATACATAGGATCTGCAGAGGTGGGTCCGGGGTACACCAACCAATAGGCACGCACCTAGACACACGTGGAGCACCAGACTCGCTTTGCAGTGCCTCTTGCCCCCTGGGCCTCTTTAGAACAACTGTTGAAATAGTTTGATGAAGTGCGCACCAGTTAGTTGATGAGAAACACAAGTGACGTTAATGTTATTATAATTTTTGTTGTGCTTACTAATTGTAGACTTTATGTATATTCTTCATTGCTGAGAGCATAAGGGTTACTACCCCTTTGTTAGACTACTTCTATTTTTGTCTAGTAGAGTTAGATTCTACAACTTCACATTCTCTACCTCCCTACCTCTTCTTCCTTCTATATCCATATTAGGAATTATTCCTAGTCTTTTTCCTCTTGTTTCTCCCCCCAAATTCTGACCTCCTCTGAAGCCTTAACTTTGCCATAACTGGTCAGCTCTACAACCTTCTTCTATTTTGCTCTTTTCTTTCTCGTCCCCCTTTCCTCCCCCCCCTTTTTTTTTTCCCCCTATCTCCCCCTCCCTCAGTGTACACCTGACCCTCACTACTCATTTGCCCCACCACTTGGCCTGACTGATCTCCGAACTGTTAGCTAACAACATGAGGGGCACTGGCACCCTTACTATAGACCTCATCTCAATTAATGCAAAGGGACTTAACAGTCCTGGCAAACGATCTATTGTCACTAGGGACCTTCAAAGGATGGGAGGGGATATTGTGTACCTCCAGGAGACGCATTTCTCTAAATACAGAGAACCAAAATGGTATAATCAAAAATTCCCAGTAGCGTACTTTGCGTCCGGCCCAACCAAAAAAAATGGAGTAGCAATTCTGTTTGGGGCTGGGGTGCCTTTCCGGGTGGAGCAGATCGTAAGGGACCCAGCTGGTAGGTTTTTGATTCTCACTGGGACTCTTTATGGCAAAAATATAACGCTTGTCAATCTTTACTCCCCAAACGTGGCACAGGATGAATTTTTTTAAAAACTGGCCAACAAAATTTTGGAGACCCAAAAAGGGATTGTCTATCTGGGAGGTGATTTTAATATCTCATTATGCCCTACCTTAGACACGTCAGACGGCCTGTCTAGTACTCTGCACAGAGTGGTGAAACACATAACCAGATGCATGAGGGACATTTGTGTGGCAACTGGATGAGTCTTTACTAGATGATCAATTACTAAAGCAGAAGATAGACACCACGATTGAGGAATATTTTCGCATCAATGCAGAAGACGCTCTAGCTGATACCACAGTATGGGAGGCACATAAGTGCGTCCTACGAGGAGTTCTGATCAAGCACACTGCAGCCCTCCGTCGGGAACAGCGAGCTCGCTATAACACACTGCTCCAAAAGGTATCACAAGCAGAAACCTTACACAAGTTGCAACCAGCTGATAAGGCGTCACAAGCAGAACTTGCCGAAGCCAGATCAGCTCTTCTGAGCCATATTCAGACAGAGCAACAAGCACAAGCTCTTAAACTCAGGCAATACTACTTTGAGCAAAGTAACAACGCTGGGAAGCTTCTAGCACGGTGTGTTTGAGGTCATTGATCGCAACGGTGATAAGCACTGCGATGGTCTGTCCATTGCAGACACATTTAGAAGTTTCTACGAAAATCTATATAACCTGCACCCTTCGGACCGGAGTCTTCCAGGGTTGACCCCTGGAGATATCCAGGACAGGGACATACTACAGTACTTGGATGAGATAGTGATGCCAAAACTAACACAGGAAGAAGCAGACAAACTTGAAGCCCCATTCACTTTAAAAGAGATCCAAGTAGCTATTAAGCTACTCCCAGGGGGTAAAAGCCCTGGCCCTGATGGGTTCGGTATGCGCTATTATAAGACCTTTTCAGATAAGCTGGCACCTCGGTTACTCCAGATGTTCAATCGACTATCAGAGGGATCAGGCTTACCAAGCTTGATGCTTGAAGCATACCTCTCAGTCATACACAAGCCAGGGAAACCCAAAAATCAACCCAGCAGCTATAGACCGATTTCACTCCTGAATACGGATGTGAAAATCCTAGCAAAGGTCATAGCTAATCGCCTTGCCAGGCTGCTGCCACAATTGATTGCCACAGATCAAGTGGGGTTTGTCCCGGGCAGAGAAGCCCGGGATAATACCCTTAGAGTATTACAATTGATCTCCTATGCTCAAAATAATTTAGCGCCGTTGGCCTTGGTCTCCACGGACGCTGAAAAAGCCTTTGACCGGGTCAACTGGCTATTCATGAGACATACTATGACTAAACTGGGATTTGGTACCGGCATTGTGAACACAATCTTTTCCTTATACTCAACGCCGAGTGCCAGGGTACGAGTTAATGGCATGCTGTCTGGCTCCTTCCAGATCACTAACGGGACGAGACAGGGGTGCCCCCTCTCTCCCTTGTTGTTCGCGCTAGTGATGGAAACCCTGGCCTGTAAAATCCGCAGTAACCCCAACATCTCTGGGGTGATGGTCGGCCAAAAAGAACACAAACTGGCCATGTATGCGGACGACGTCCTTGTGATGCTGTCTAATACATCCACCTCATTATCAACAGTACTGGCGGAATTTGAGGAGTTTGGAAGGGTCTCTGACTTCCTACTCAACCTATCCAAATCAGAGATCATGAATATATCGATCCCGGCTGATACCTTCTGTGAGGTGAACGCCCTCTGTCCACTTAAAATTGCGAAGCATCGTCTGAAATATCTCGGGATCTTTCTGACACCAGTCCTGGCAGATACTGTCGATATCAATTATAAGCTAATTAGAGATGCAATAGCAGACGACTTGACCAAATGGAAGAATAAATCTATTTCGTGGATGTGCCAAATCCACGCGGCCAAAATGAATATTCTGCCCAGGGTCTTCTATGTAATGCAGGCAATTCCTCTCCTGTCAGCAATGCCTCTTATCCACCAAATCCAAACAGAAATGGAGGCATATATCTGGAACGGTGTTAGACTAAGAATCAGGAAAAAAACAATGTTCCTGCCCAGAGACAGAGGGGGAGCGGGGGTCCCTATGTTAAAAATGTACCTCAGGGCAATAAATATTCAACGATTAGTCCACTGGTGTCACAATAAAACAGACAAAGCATGGATAGAATTGGACCGCAACATTTTGCATAGGGGGAATGTGGGCGCACTCGCATGGGTGTCGGCCAAGAGCCGGACATCGCTAATACATAAATACCCCTTTCTGGAGGATGTCTTCCGTGTATGGGATACTCTGATCAAACAAGAGAAGCACATATCCTCGGAGCAATCACCGGTAATACCGTTTTTTGAAAATCCAGACAACGCCCTGGCTCACAAAGTCCAGTCCTCAAGACAAACATACACCCTAGCAGAAGCAACGATTTCCAACGCCTTTCATAAGGGGAAGTTGCAGACTCAGGAGAAATTAAAAGAATGGGACCAATGGCTGTTCTCCTCATGGTTCCGAGTGGCACAGTTCCATCACTATGTTGAGGGCTATATGGATATTACTTCCTTCACTAGAGAAAAGACAATTTTTGAATCCATCTGTACAGCGGCACAACCACCTGGCCATCTGATCTCCTGCCTATACAAGCTGCTCTTAGCGTGCGGCGAGGAGACACTACCCTCCTATGTAGATGCATGGTGAGCGGACCTTGACTCCGATATTACCACAGAAGATTGGATAAAGATCTTCAACAAAGCTAAGAAAACCTTGGTCTCTATGAGACTACAAGAGATGCATTTTAAATTCTTAAGCCGGTGGTATCTAACCCCACAAAGGCTCCATAAGATCTACACGCAGGCCTGTGGAGATTGCTGGAGAGGTTGTGGTGAGGTGGGGTCAATCTTGCACGTCTGGTGGACCTGTCCATTAATTTGTGCATTCTGGGAAAGAGTGTTCCTGGAGTGCAGTCGACTTCTTGGAGTCATCATACCTCCAAACCCGCAGTACTTGCTATACCATGCCCTTCCCAAGATCTTGGTGGAGGCCAAATATAGACTCTTCTTGCTGATGCTGAACTGCGCCAAGGGCTTAATCCCACAATACTGGAAATCCGTGAATGTGCTGAGCCTCAACGAATGGAAAAGGGGGGTTGGTGGTCTGCTCGGCCTGGAGAGGTACCACTACCTCAGGGCCGGGAAACTAGCAACGCATGAACACATGGTTTTGGTCTGGGAAGGCAAACACATATAATAGTCCAGTAAGATGAGAACTAAATTGGTTAACACATAGCTGCTACTCCTGGAGGTACACACGTCAGGTATTCAGTTTGGGGGACCCGTACAACTAAGCACCACAAGAGGATGTTTTTCCTCTCTAAATGCCCTTTCAGACCTGAGAACAGTTGGGAGCAACCTATAACTATGGGTCCACCTCCTCTCCTCCCCTTCACTCCCTAGCTCCCTTTCTCCCCCCTCCCCCTTTTTTTTTTTTTTTTTTTTTTTTCTCTTCCCCCCTTCACCACCTTCTCCTCCGTTTCTGATCTTCTCCTTTTACTTTCTATGTTGGGTATGACTCAATACCCGAGCTAACTTATAATTTGGAAATTTCAATATAATTGTAATGTTCGACATCTTATAACTACTTAAGAACAATGAACCAGATGTGAAAGCAAGGAGCACTGTCAACAAAAGACTTACGCTGTTTTATTTTTTTATTTTTGATTGTATAATAGATATTTGGCATAATTGTCTAGCCCACAGCTCCTGTCCACTGACAAATGTTTGTTAAACCTTATACTCTGTTCATTCAATAAAGCTTTTTGGGGAAAAAAAAAAAGGTGGAAGTGCCTAATTTAGACTTCTTTAGTATTCTACCATGGAGAAAGAGGGGTTGAATCCCCCTGAAGTTGTTTTATTTATACCCAAGCATAAGTAATCAGTAAGCCATCATTTTTAAATGATGTGCAATACATGCCTATGACAAGCAACACTGCTTGCAGCTGCACATATTGCTACATTTTGTTTAGACGCATTTATTGCCCACAGGCAAAGCCGAGGAGATAAGATAAACGGACCCAAGAAGTATTTCAAGAAACACAGTATGTCATTGACTACAAAACAATACATTTCCTAACAAAATAATAGTTTTAAACATTTTTAAAACATTTCTTTTAGATGCAGAACTTTTGCAAATGCAGTGCTGGTATATAGCATGCACATTTTTAATAAAAACTAATACTGAATATCTGGCAATCATTTGGCATTTATTAAATCAACAGATGCATAAAGATTGTGTGTACAAATAACCAACATGCTTTGAACAGAAAAAAAAAATGTTAATTATACCTTTCTTCAACATGAAAAGCTCTTACGTTGTGCAAAATTTCTAAAAAGAACAAAACTGCCAGTATTACCATTTGTAGGTTTAGCTTTATGCACTAAACATAAAAGTACAGTTTTGATTAGATTAGCATTTAATGTTGATAAATGTTGTCATTTTGAATAATAATATGATAAGTGATGTAAAAGAATTATCTGCAAAGTATTCTACACAAATGTATTAATATATAATGTAATTAAATATTGTTCTTTCACATTAGTACACTGAAAGCTTTCCAAAAGGAATATTTTGACATTAAAAAGTTCATTTGAAATGTATTCAAATTCTCTAAATGTAAACAATAGTAATGTGTATTTATTAAGACTTTAAATAAAATGCATTAGAACAATTTACCTGAAACAAATACAAGATCTACTAGATTATATTATGTCCTGTGATCATGTTGTGAAGGAATATTGTCATTACAAATGTTGGCATTTAGCATACAATATTATGAACATTATTCTAATCTTTTGAGAGGTTTTCATACCAAAACTTTGAACTCAACTTAGGTCACTTTCTTAAATAGACATACACATCATAATTAAACTTTCTTCAATCAGACAGACCATACAGTATTTTTTTTTTTCAAATCCAATTTACTTTTAATATAAGTTACCTCTGTCTATTTATATAAGTGCATAATGAGGTACGATAAACTGCATGTATGTATCTTGTTCACTGCATGGCAGTAGTGTTTTGATGTGTGTACACAACACAGGCTAGTATGTAGCAATATACACAAGAACACAAGATAAAAGCACTGGATAGTCATTTCATATTACCTAGATGAGATATTGAACAACCATGCTATACCAAATAACCACATTGAAGCCTGATGTTTGTGCTTATCATATAATATGGAACACTGTGATCTTAAAGGGACACAACCCAATTTTTTTCTTTCGTGATTCAGATAGAGCATGCAATTTTAAGCAACTTTCTAATTTACTCCTATTATCAATTTTTCTTCGTTCTCTTGCTATATTTATTTGAAAAAGAAGGCATCTAAGATTTTTTTTGTTTCAG
>CAJPDP010326005.1:0-13946 GCA_905336975.1 Bombina variegata variegata
TATATATGCTGTATTAGGCTACAATGTGTGATTTTGTAAAAATTTTGGGATGGTGGTGTGCCAAAGGATTTTTTAATGTAAAAAAGTGTGCCACGGCAAAAAAAAGGTTAAAAATCACTGCTCTAACCGAATCATGTAAGAAAAAAAAATGGGTTTAGTATCCCTTTAAGCAGTCTCTATTTCTTATGAACTGTTTTTGACAATAAGCTAAACAATTTTGAGGTAATTTTTCAGATTCAGTAGTGCACACTTTATCGTCATATGCATTAACTCTCCATTACCCATTGCACAGACCAGAAGATGATTCAATTGAAGAATCTTTCAGTGACACATTATTTTGCTCATACATCTTCATGATAGATTGTAGAGCAAAGAGCTTTGGAAAGATCACAACTTACAATGTTCTTGAAAATGTAAGCTTAGATGTTATTTAATTCTTGTTCACTGTTATTTCATCCGCACAGAACTAAAATATGTTTCTTAAAGTATAAGCTATTTTAAAAATAAATACATAAAAAAGTTGCCCCTTTTTGGAACAGGGATAAATATATATAACTGACATATAAATGTTAGTAGTGGATTTAAATTAATTAAAACAGGGGTTGACGGAACTTCCTGTTGTGGGAGAAGCTTCTACAGACGCGCAAAGTTGGCGTCCTGTGTAGAACGCAAACATCACGGCTCTCCCAGCTACCCTTTGCTGTTGGCGAGATAGAGGTGTGCTCGCCCGGCCACGCTACTGTCCAGTTGGGTAACAAGGTGGAGAGGAGGCCCGACGTTGGGAAGCTTGTGTGGGTAGCAGGAAGTCCCTTAAAGCCAATTGGGCTCGGTCGCTTGAGCCACACTAAAAGAAGCCTGGTGTTACACTTGGAAGCTTTGATGAAAACAAGGAGCTATGAGCTAGTAGAAGCAGAGACTGCACCCTCCCAGGACTCTGGCGATGTCGACAGCAGAGAAGCCACCGCTTGTTTCTAAACTTAACATCGCCGGAATAGGAGGAATATCGGTACAGCTACCTATAACGGCTTGGATGCAACGTCTTCTCAGTTTACCTGCTGGATACTGAGGTGCTGCTCAGAAAATCTCTCCCAGGACCCTGGAACGTTGTCGACAGAGGTAGTGGGTTATACCACGACTTATAGCCGCGGTTCGCCGGGGTAGGAGAAGAATAGAGGAAAATTGAAGCAGCATAAGCATATTATTTAAAGGTGCTGAAGGCGGAGGAGATCTTATGTACGGACGTAAGCAAAGGTCGTGAAGCATAACAAATGCCCTCTGGACATAAGGTAAGTACTTTATTTTTTGTCTGCTATAACATACTGGGCCCATGAAGAATAAAGGGTTGCTAGTATTCATATATTATCTACTGCCGTGTTTAAAAAGAGAGACATTTAAGTTGCGCTGCTGCAGGACTAAAACTATATAAATATCCCACAGGATAACAAGAGGCTTTGCAGGACAACATTTGGCTCTTAGTTCTGCTTTTCTTCTCTCTCCTAAGGGTGTAGACATATTTACATGTATAGCAATGTTTATTAAATCAAACAAAGGTTGATAAATCTTCAAGTAAATTAAGAATATATCTTATGATAAGGGAAAATATGTGTATTGGCCCCATATTAACAAAGGATGATAAGAGTTAAAGCAAAAGCAGTAAATGTGCAGAGTAAATTGATTAATGCTCTATTCATAAGAGAGATATTAAAGTCTCACTGCTAGAGGACTTAAAACATATAAGCAAGGTACTCGGATCCCAGGGAGCGTCTGGCAACAAATACTAAAGTTATACAGCCTTATTATACAAAAGGATATTTGGATTAATATACCCATCATTCAAACTGTAGGACTGGGACTACCGTGACATTTTCCTGTTAAAACTTGTCCTTTTCGGACTTAATATAACAAAAAGCTCTGCAGAATAATACCTTGTTATTTTTGTCCTTTTTCTCTTTTAAGGGTGTAGACATACATTTATGTACAGAGTTGTTTATTAAATTCAACAAAGGGTGATAAGTCTTTAAGCAAATTAATAATATAAACTAGGATAAGGATATATCTATGCTCTTTATGGGGCTTTATAAATCCCTATTCTGTTTAGAAAATTAATAATCTAATTTTTGTGACATTAATTACAGGCTAGACTTATTATTCTGAGATTGAAGTAGTCTGTTTCTCTTTGTTTTGTGTGGATATTATATATATTAATCTATAGGTATTCTCTAGTTTATTGAATGCAGATAGGATAAAACTATCGAAGAATAGTAATATTTATCTTGTGTTTTGATTTAACAAAGGGGTTATATATAGCATTGTTATATAGAGCCGGGCACGGTGGCGTGTGCCTATAATCCAAGCTACCTGGGAGGCTGAGGCTAGGATGATGTTAGGATAACCTTTTAAAAAAAGAGAAGAAGGAAAAGAAAGGAAAAAAAAACAAAAACTGAAAGACCCCTATCTGTGTAGGAAAAGAAGAAAGCGAAAGGGAAGGGAAAGAAGTCAGGGGGTAGAAGATAAGAGAATTTGTTAAAGATACTTGCACTCTTGTCTCTAATTAGCAACCCCAAATGGTGAGTAGATCTCCTAACTACTAACCAAAAAAGAACAAAGTGAAAAAAAAACAAGTATGGGGTAGCGCTAAAAAAGCATAGAGATAAGAAAAAATATCTACCTGTTCACACAGAACTTACTCTGCTGAGCTGAGGAGATTGTGAGTATGATCCTCATTCTAAACTCAGATCCTAACACCGGAACAGGTAGTAGGACCGGTAACTACAGTTTGCATTGGTATCACATTGCCACAACAGATATCTTGGTCCCATCATCTACCTACTATACCTAAGACATTGGAAATTGTCCTCCGTGAGTCTAACCACTGGTACTCTTCTAAAAAACACTAGAGAGACATTCCTATTTGTGGAGACCGCTGACATCTGGAGTAACGGTAACGCTGGAATCACAGTAACATTGTTATCACCCATATGGAACTTCTAATCAATTTCCCTGTGTTCTCCGTGCCAGCATAGTTACGGACATCAATTTTTGACATGAACTTTTAGCCCTTTATCCACATATTTATGTTTTTATTTACTATTGCCTAATTGTATGTATTATTGTCTTTTAACTCATTTAACCTGATGCCGGCATCTTACTTTGTTTTTTAATATAAATCATCGTTCATATAAAATTCATTTAATTTTCTGTGACCCATTTTATTTATATATAATTATTGTCTCAAATTAATGCTTTACACAATAACCGCACATACTACCACATATTATATTAGTAATTACACGCTGCTTGTGATTTAGTCAGTATATTCATATCTGAATTTAATTTATTTATTCCTTACATGATTTTATAGGATATTTTTTCTTTAGGATTTTTTCTTTAGGAGTATTTTATATCTAGGACTTATAAGACTATTTTTTCCTTTTTACATCGACTTAAGCGCTATCCTAGCACTGATCTTTGATCACTTAGCTTCACTTTTACACACATCGTTGTTTACACTTGGCATTTAATATCTTTTTTACAATTATATTTCACATTATTAGTAGACATTAATTACCAGCTACTTAGATCACCTAGTTTCACAATTACACACATCGTTGTTTACACTTGGCATTTAATATCTTTTTATCCACATTACTAGTAGACATTAACTACCAGCTACTATGTTTCCGTTATGAACTAATTGAACTATATTTCCACACTAATTGAATTTGAATTACTAGTTCCCTCCAGGATTTTTCTAGCACCAATCTAGCATATTTTAAATTACACTAACAACTGAATTACACTAACAACATTAGTTGTCAGTTTACACTCATCTTTTATTACTAGTTCTCTGTAGTATCCTTATGAAACATTTGCATTAAAATACATTTGCATATAATTGCACTTATATATTTTTTCTTATCTCTATGCTTTTTTAGCGCTACCCATATTGTTTTTTTTTTTCAAAGAAGTCAGGGGGGGAAGGGAAAGAAAAAAAAAAAAGGAAAAAAACTGCCCTTTAGTTGTAAAATGTTTCAATGCTGGAGAGTTGTGTTACATGGTTATACAATGTATAAGTCTAGGACACTTAAAACATTACTAATTATTGTTTAAGAAAACTTAAGAACCCACTCTAGAGATATTATTGACAGGGTCGATTCATTTTAGTAACCTTCTCCAAAAAGAATTGTTGCTATAATTTTAGAACAGTAGAAATTATTTAAAAGACAACTACTCCTTCTGCATTACATCTAGAGGAAACTTAAAACACTTTTTATATATTTTCTGATTTTCACTCCCTAATCACAAACACGTAATTGAAATACATTTTTTTTTTGTTGGTATTTTATATATATATGGATAAATTTATCATGAATCCTCACAACCTCACAATGTCTATAAAAAAAAAACAAGAGAAAAAACAATCATCTAGTAGGAAATCACAGGGTGAAATTTCCCTGGATGGTGGTGCAGAAGAACCCTTACTGACAGGGGAAGGAGAACTAATAGGAAACTTTCAGAAATGTTTATTCCAAGATTGGATAAAATCCAATCTGAAGTATCAAAGTTAGCAGAGGATTTAAAACATTTTTCTGGTAGAATGCATAAAGCGGAGGAACGCATTTCTGAAATAGAAGATAGACAACACAGATTTGAGACGGTACAGAATAAATACACTACACAAATTTTAGCGATATCCTCAAAGATTGAGGATCTTTAGAATAGAGCTTGCAGGAATAACATTAGAATTATAGGCCTCAAGGAAGGCAATTTGTATAAAGATATACAGGAATTTATGTCAAATCAGCTACCGAGAATATTAGGATTTGAGGAAAAAGACCTCCCCTTAAAAATTGAAAGAGCTCAAAGAATTGGTATCCAGAAAGAATATTCTAATGATCAAAGAAGTAGACCAGTGATAGCTAAGTTTCTAGACTTCCAGGATAAAATTAAATGTATAAATTTTGCCAGGAAAAAGGGAAATCTAGAGATAGATGGGAATAGGATCCTGATTTTCAGTGATTACTCATTTGAGAAGAAAAATGACACCACTTTGTACAAAATTAATGGCAGATGGACATAAAGCAGTTGTAATATACCCAGCTAAGCTAAAATATATAGGACCAGAGGGCATACAAATCTTTAACGACCCTGAAGAAGTTAAAAGTTATTTTAATCTAATGGATGAGCAAGGTACATAGGTTTATTGGTAGAGTTTAGGACCAGGATAAGCAGGCAGAACTAACTAGATAAAAATGTATCAATTATGGATAGTCAGGGTAAAAAGGAAATACCCCTGAGATATTTAGTCCAAGAATTAGGTAAATTTGTTATTTAAAAAAAAAAAAAAAAAAAAGGTATATGAATATATTGAAGTTTAGGACAATTGTTTGTTTTTTTTAGTTTTTTTTCTCTCCTTTTCCCCTGTCCTCTCTTATCCCTACGGGTCTATTTTGGATAAAATATATAAGCTGATGTTTAATAAAGAAATATGCTGTTAAAAAACTTTAAGGTGGTATCATGGAATATTGGAGGAATTACATTTCCCATTAAAAGGAAAGCCTTAATTAGACATTTAAACAAAATAGGTACCGATGTAGCATTAATACAGGAGACTCATTTAAGCTCAGTAGAGTGTTAAACTTAAATTTATTTGGGTTGGTGAAATAATAGCTTCCGATTGTAGGACTAGGAAGAGAGGGGTTGCCATACTTATTAATAAAAAATTAAATTATAAAATTTTGGAAAAAGTTATTGATCCTAATGAACGAATAGTCATTATTAAAATTAATATTAATTCTGAAGTGTTCACAATTTGCAATATATATGGACCCAATGAGTTTAACAAAAAATTCTGGGATAACCTCCAGGTTAAATTATTAGAATATACAGATACCAAAATAATTCTTGGAGGAGATTTTAACATGGCACCTAAGTTGCCGATTGATAGATTTAGTTTAGGGGAAAAGAAACAACAAAATAAACATTCCAAAAGATTAACTAAGATGTTTAATAGTATTTGTGCAAATTTAGGCATACGAGATATATGGAGGGTTAGAAATCCCACAATTAAAGGGTATACATGAATTTCAAAGGCCCATAAATCTCATTCAAGGATAGATTTATTTATGGTTTCCGATAAAATGATACCATCAATTACAGAATCCAAAATATATCGAATAGAAATCTCGGATCATGCTCCGATAGGAATCATATATGGAGTACAAAATAAAAAGGGAAATCATTTTTACGTCCCTAAATATCTATCAACAAATATAGAATTTTTTCAGTTTTTAAAAAATAAACTTATGGAATATGAAACATTTAATTATGAGTATATACAGAAACCCTTAATATATTGGGAAACGGCAAAGGCAGTTTTAAAATCAGTAATGATTACTTTCTTAGCACAAAAAAAAAAGAAATTAAACGAACGTGATACACAATTAGCGAAAACTCTAAATTATGAATATAATCGGTACTTAAGAAATCCATCTATAAATATGTTTTACTCAAAGATCAGCGGAATACATTTATCCTTCAAAAAACTATTCAAGCGGATATAAGAGGGAAGAACAGGTTCCAAAGGTTTGGTAATAAGGCAGGCAAATACTTGGCAAGCTTAGATAAGATATATAAAAAGAAAACTGTTATAGAAAATATTAAAATAAATAATAAAACTATCTCTTCCCAACAGAGATTATTAAGGAAATAACCGGTTATTATTCACAAATATATAAAACACAAGGAATAGATCAGGTTAAAAAAAAAATTGGGGAAAAAATAAAGGTACCACAGGTTTCTATAGAACAACTGGAATGTTTAAACCGTCCAATTGAAAAGGAAGAAATTGAGAAAACTATTAAAAACCTTGCTTTGAATAAGGCTGCCGGCCCAGATAATCTACCAAATGAATTTTATAAATTAATGAACATAAAGATTATACTAATATTAGAAAAAGTTTATAACTACTTATTTTCCTCTAATGCTAAACAATATTTAGGCAGATTTATGGATTCTTTAACGACATTAATATTAAAACCTGGAAAGGACCAACAAGATATAGCATCTTTCAGACCCATATCATTGTTAAATACTGATTTTAAAATATTAACAAGTATTATTGCAAATAGATTACAATCTGTGATTTCACCGTTAATCCATCCTGACCAATCTGGGTTTATAAATGGAAGATAATCTTTTTACAATATTTTTGAAGAGTAACTAATGTTATTTCATATGTATGGGCAAATAAGGAGATATTGTATAAAAAAGGGCTAGATCTACTTCTATTCACATTAGATGCGGAAAAGGCCTTCTATTCAGTAGAATGGGACCATCTTTTTACATCCTTGGCTAATTTTGGATTGAAAGGTAATATCACGGATTGTATAAAAACATTATATGCTTCTCCTAAGACTGCTCTCCTTGTAAATGGTCAACAATCAGATTTTATTGAAATGTATAGAGGTACGCGTCAAGGATGTCCCCTGTCACCAATATTATTTGATATGGCCTTAGAACCCTTGATGGTCAAAATAAGGGAAATAATAAAAGGAATTCAGATAGGGAACACGGAACTAAAAGTAGCAGCATATGCTGATGATATGTTGATATTTATTGGAGACTCAGAAGTGCAAATCCCTAAAATAATTGAAATATTGGAAATATTTGGAACCTTTCCAGGATATAGAACCAATATAAACAAGTCAGATATGTTATGGTTACTTAAACAAAAAAAATTATATTCAGAATCCAATCTTTAAAGAGCCCAAACTAAGTATAAAATATTTAGGGGTACATTTTTCACAGAATCCAGGAGAATGGTATAAGTTAAACTATGACCCCCTATTTAAAAAAATAATAGAGGAGATTAAGAGATGGGCATGTTTACCAATAACGTTATCAGGAAAAATAAATATGATAAAGATGATTACAACCCTTAAGATATTATATTTAATTCAAAACTTACCATTAAATATTAAAAGTAAAGATATACTAAGGTTTAAAAAGGCATTAAACTATGTTGGAATGGTAGAAAAGCTAAAATATCAAATACAAAACTCTCTATATCAAAGGAATGGGGAGGACTGGGACTTCCGGATTTGATATGTATTCCTTTCAAAGATAGTTCTGGCCTTGATTACTGAAAATAAGAACTTTATAGATCTGGAAAAAAACTTAATTAGGCCTTATGAATTGAACGCCTTAATTCATATTGATTATAAAAAGCTACCAGGTAAAATTAAAAGGATGGAGAATATAGGAAATGTAATATCAGCATGGTAAAAGACGTGTAGGATGCTTGAGATTGATTTTCATTTCTCAAACTTTCTCCCAATTAAGGGAAATCCTGAGGTCATGATTAGCTCCAAGATATGAAGTGAGTGGCAAGCACAAGGATTTACCCATCTATACCAAATAATAGATTCAGATAGGAAATGTATACACAATTTTCATTTTATGAAGAATAGATTTGGGTGTTCAAAAACACAATTTTTTATTTTTTTACAACTGAGACATTATTGTAATAAATTGGGTAATACAATTTATAATATGGGAAAATGGGATATATTAAACTTAATTATTAATCTATTTACACAAGGGGATACTACATGTTCTCTCCTGTACAAGAAACTTAATGATCAAAAAAGAATTAAATATATCTATGAATCAATCAATAAATGGTTGAGACTTTTTCCTGATGTAGAAATAGTAAAGGAAGATATAAAATCTAGTATGAATAGTGCTAGGAATGCAACTCTGCTATCAAGCTGGAGAGAGTCACAAAATATTATATCATTCTTACTTAACTCTGTGCTTGATGGCTAAATGGAAAAACTCTCAAGACAATTTTTGTAAAAAAATGTAGATATACATACACAGGCAGATATAATACATTGTATGTTTTGTTGACCTAAAATAAGTAGTTTCTGGTTAAAGATAAGTTATTGGATAAAAAAAAATGTAAAATAGAAGTAAATTTCACACCAATGGAAATTTTATTTTTAGTTAAAGGAGAGAACTATAAGGAATGGACACATTTTTTAAATACTATAATCTTAGTAGGCAGGAATGTAATACTTTTGTTGAAACTCCAAAAATAATCCAAGTATACAGTTATTTTTTAAGAGATTACACCAACAAATGATTTATGAACAATACGTTATAGATAGACAATCGGAAAAACAAATTGCAAAATTTATTGGAAAATGGGAAATATATATAAAATCTTTAGAACTACCAATACAACAGTTGATAAGTAGAGTATTTGAGAGTTCCATGTACATACAAGAAGAACAGCTTAGAGGGAACTGGTTGTTTAATTGAGACCATGGGGGTGGGGAGGAGAGGAATATTAATTTTTTCTTTTTTTTTTTTCCTGTTTTGTTTTGTTTTATTTTGTTTTATTCTACTGTGTCCTACTTTGTTTGTTTTGTAAATATATTGTGTTTAAAATTTAAGCATATATATATATATATATATATATATCTGCCCAGAGTGTACAAAAATATGATGTAATAGAAATGTAGGAAAAGCTTCTCAAGTAATGATGGTATTAAGATAAAAATTGATCTAGGCTTTCAATATCATGTTAATTTTGTTATAGGTGATGTAAATATTGGTAACATAATAGAAAAAAAGGAAAAGGGGGCATATCTGTAATATCTAAAGAAAAGTATTTTGAGATGTGATTCAACTATTTCTGGATTATGTTTCCTTTATGTTTCAATGTTATGTTGTAAAATATATGTAAACCCCTTAATAAATAAGAATTTGAAAGAAAAAAAAAAACAGGGGTTGACAAGTTTATTAGAAATAAAGAAGCATTTATAGATATTACAATAAACCAAAAATATAGGTGCTGGTAGTAACATTTTAGGAGCCATGTCTCCCTGCCTCACAAAATTTGTCAAGCCCCTCCGTAAAAATCATAAGGCACAAAGCTGCATGAAGTAAGAAAAAAGTTTAGTGGCCAACAAAAATTTTTAAAAAAAAAGGGAGGGCCACATAGCGTATCACCCCTTATAGAATCAAAGTATTGAATTGTGTTTGTAGAACTTTACTCCCATTTAGTGATTACCAGAAAGTCGAGTATAAGTGGTCTGAAACGTCAGAGCTGTTCAGCAAGCTTACTTTAAGAACCACATGAAACCACAATCCAGAAAGCTCCAACACGCACCAGCTAGCTTGCACACCCATTGTGCACCTAGAAGCTAGCTGGTGCTCAGAAAGGAGTTCAGACCCTGGAGTTGTGCTGTAAGAGTAAGAGGAAATAGTAGAGATCAGCATAGACAGTCCCAATAATTGTGAGATTTGTTGGCGCATCCTTGACTGTGGTTTCCTGTAGTTCTTAAAGTGAGCTTGCTGAACAGCTCGGAGGTTTCAGCCCGTTTATACTTACCTTTCTGGTGATCACTAAATGTGAGTAAAATTCTATAAGCACAAGTCAATACGTTTATACTATAAGTGGTGATATGCTATGTGGCGCCCCTTGTGTTTATATTTTTTTTTTTTAAGTAAAGGCGTTCTGAGCTGGAGTACTCGGTTTTGGAGGAGCTGCTTGAATAGCCGCCATCCACTATTTCATTTGATTTACAGCCATTGGACATAAATCTCATAAGGACTTTTTAAAAATATTGTTTTGTATTTTGACACACATTATTATGACCATTGTTTATTTTAGTTGTTTTAAATAATATCATTATTATTATCATTATTGCACATATGAATTATAGGTAAGAGTGGCCCCTTGCACTAATTCTTATTTTTTAGATTAGTTTTTTGAGTTGTATTAGTAGCCAAGAATACATATTTTTATTAATACACTGTGTCATGAAATAAAAGATAGATTTAACTTTAATATTTGAATATATCTATACAATGTTGTCAAGGTCAGAAATAAAGATTATAATATGAAATAAAATGTCTGCAAAATCACAAAACTCTGCACAGTCTCAGAACAGCAATAACATGACTTTGAGGTTTGCTTGACAAAGGGGCAGAAGCCCCGAAACGTTGCTGTTCACTTAATAAAATCCTTTCACTTTATGAAGAGTGCATCATTATTTGCTTTGGATAATACTTTCTAAGAGTCTATGGGATTGGACTCTATATGGTTGCACCTACCATGTTATATATGGATACCTAATGAATACAGGTGTGCTGGTCCTACCTTTGTGCTATGACTTTGAGGTTTGCTCTTATGTTTGTATATTCAGAAGTGTGTTTGGTATTTACTGAGCTAAAATAAATACACTACACACAGGAACATATGTAAAGCAATTTGTAAAAGCTTGTATTTTTTTTAATACCTGTATAAAGAATTTTAAAAATGGAAAAAAGTAAAATCACTACACACATTCTGATTTACTCCTTCACTACTCGGCTGTACTAACCAATCAGTTTGTGTCCCTTTAAGGTCGTTTTATTGCGCTTCGCAGATATTGCGCTTTTTACAAATTGAAGTTTTGTGGCAACCCTGTGTCGAGCAGGTCTATTGACGCCATTTTTCCAACATACATACACATATTAACACATAAATACAGATGAATACACACATTTACACACCTATATAAAAAAAGATTATGATTCACTGAAGGCTGTGAAGATGATTAACATTTTTAGCAATAAAGTTTTTATTTTTTTTAAACCTAATGCTATTGCACACTTAAAGGGACAGTCTACACTAAAATTGTTATTGTTTAAAAATATAGATAATGCCTTTACTACCCATTCCCCAGCTTTGCACAACCAACATTAATATATTAATATATTTTATAACATTTAAACTTCTAAATATATGTCTGTTTCTAAGCCACTACATACAGCCTCTTATCACATGCTTTTTTTTGTGCTTTTCACAACAGGAGACTGCTAGTTCATGTGCGCCAAATAGATAAAATTGTGTTAACGCCCGAGGAGTTATTTAAGATTTAGCCCAACACAGTCAATAGATAATAAATAAAAAGTCATGTGATCAGGGTGCTGTCAGAAGATGTTTAGATACAAGGTAATCACAGAGGTAAAAAGTGTATTAACATAACTGTGTTGGTTATGCAAAACTGGGGAATGGGTAATAAAGGGATTATAGATTTTTAAAACAAAATTATATTGTATACTGTCCCTTTAATAGACCACAATATAGTGTAAATATAACTTTTATATGCACTGGGAAACAAAAAAATAGTATGACTAACTTTATTGCTATATTTGCTTAAATGCGGTGGTCTGGAACCGAACCTGCAATATCTCCGAGGTACGCCTATATCTGAAGAGAACATTCCATTTCTGAATACCCTTGGCCTCACTTCTGCGACCAACACAACTTTCTTTAAGATGATTCATAGACCAATGTAGGCAGACACTACTGCTTTTGAGAATATCATGATCCATCATGTATATAATATGAGTTTATGTATAATCAGGTAAAATGTTTTATTGACTAAAGTCCCCTGGTTAAACACTATCAGTATGCATCTTTATAGTGGCTTGTCTGTGATCAATACTACTGGAATTGCCTGTATAAACATAAATAACAATAAGGCTTGCTTTTAGATAACTGATTATCAACCAATAGTAATTATATAATTGATAAATTGAGCAAATACCCTAATCTTTAAAAGGGATAGAAAAGTCTAAATTAAATTTGCATTATTAAGATAAAGCATGTCATTTTAAATTCACTTCTATTTTCAAATGTGCTTCGTTCTCTTGGTATTCCTTGTTGAAAAATACTGATTGGTGCCTGCACACAGTTGTCTCTTGTGATTGGCTAACTAGATGTGTTCATCTAGCTGCCAGTAGTGCAATGCCATTTCTTCAGCAAAGGATAACAAGAGAATGAAACAAATGAAACAAATTTGATAATAGAAGTAAATTGGAAAGTTGTTTAAAATTGTATGTTTTATCCAAATCATGAAAGAAAATGTTGAGGTTACCTGTCCCTTTAATCCACTAGATTATTGGAGAACAGTATTTTTAAAATTTGCATAGTGTGTCTGTACTTTCCCAATACAAACAAACAAGGATTATTATTTTTTAGCAAATCTACTAAAATAATTTACAACAACAAATTGTACACAGGGAAACCATAAATCACTGTAGATCTGGTATTATACTGCAAGACTGGAGAGTTGCAGGCTTATTATTTCAAGGGAAAGGTCAGAAGGATGCCCTTTCATGACATGTTTGTTACCCGACTATTCACAGCACTCTACATTCAGACAACAATAATACAAAGTTACAAACACAATTTACTATGTTCTAAACTAAGGAGGTCAATGCCACACATGATGAAAAAAAAAATCCACATATCAAACAAAACACACCTTTAAAGTCAGCAGAAACTTTCATTTTAAAAGTAACGATGGTAAAAGCTGTGAAGAAACATGTTTTGAATTATTGTTATCTAAGGCTTTTAGGGAAAAATATACACTAGCTTGTTACCATCATTTACTTTCAGGTATTTTGCTTGAAAATTAAGCTAAAAAAAAAAAAGACAGACAAAATTGTATGTTGCCTTTTTACAGACATGGGAAACCTGTAAAGCAGAATACACAATTACGTAGGTGGGTCTGGATAAGATTAGCAGATATATGTAGGTTTAGCGATACATTCAGCACTTATGCATGTCAGTCAAACACTATCTGAGGTTATATATCTATATCTATCTATAGCTATAAAATGCATACATATATTTTATCATACACCTACACAGTACTAAAAAAGAAATACAAACATAAAATATAATAAATATAAAATCTATGTCTAGAAATGTTTGATAGATCATAATCCTTTTTATTGTGTGTGTGTAAATATATAAATATATATATACACACACACACACACTTTGGAGCTCTTTCCATCCAAATACTTTTAAACATGGAAAATTATTTTTATGAATTTTTTGTAATGTGTTTGCCTATGTTTTTAATAGAAATATTTAA
>CAJPDP010326196.1:0-15103 GCA_905336975.1 Bombina variegata variegata
TATATTCAGGTACAAATCCCCAAATACGGAATTCCAAAATCCAGAATTATTCTGAAATCTTTTCATAAATAATTAAACGCAAATACTGGTCTATATTTCTGTAAAACAACCACTGTTACCTTTCTGATTACAATACTGTACTATCTTCCTGATGGTACAATGTATATAAAAGTATTAACCCCTTCACCCAAATAGACATATATATATACGTTGTGCGGTACTTTGCTTATCGTACCACACAACGTTTATATACGGCTAATTATATAAAATGTTTGATGTAGACAAAGTTTGTAATTAACATGCATAAGCTATTTTGCTTCTAAAGCTGCTAAAAGGAGGAAGAAACTTGCAGTCCTTTAACTAAAAATGTCTAGGGACGTAATACACACTAGTTATAGAGTAAAAAGAATACGCTGGGTCTCTTAGTATATCCACGGGTTTATTGGGATACAGGCTTCAATAAGCAAAGGTAAACTTCTAACTGACGCGTTTCGCGCATGTGTACATGCGTTTCATCAGAGATAATGGCCTCTACTGCTGTGGGTCTTTTTGTAGGTAAGTGGAACAAATTGCTGTAAGGGAGTGTGTACTTGTATTAGTGTTTAACTGTTGATGGCCCTAGATAACAGGACAGGCTTTTTTGACAGCTTAGTGTATTTCCACTCTGTTAAACAAAAATTACATTGGGTGTAAGAACATTAGTGTCCACTAGTTTTAGAGCTAAGGTTTTTCCCTCCCTCCCTAACTAGTGTGCCCTTGAGACTTAATTAGGTTTGCGCAAGGTTGCAAACCGATAAATATGATATCGGAAGCAATTTTGTTTATCGACTGCTTCTGATGGCACATTATACCTCAATATTGGCAGCCAAAAGTATTAAAATCCGTTAAGCGATAACGCACACCAGGTTTCCAATGAAAGCGCAAACCATTAATACACTGTTGGAGGCTGACGATACATCGAAAAAAATTACACCCAGCTCAACTAGGTGTAAAAGAGGAAAATTTAGCTTTTTGAGACCTATTTCCCATTTAAATTTTACAACTTGCACATAATGCAAGTGTTTCTATGTAGAAAAAAAATGAAATATGTAACAGTTATTGTTGTCCCATGTATAGGAATAGTTGCACTTATGTTCTTATGGAAATATCAGTATGTATTACAAAAATATTTGCTAGCACATATCTACAGAATTCAAACTAGACCTATGCCTAGGGCAGCAATACATATTACATATATTAATAAAGTGGAAAATATAATTACAATAAAAATAGTATTTGCTTATAGTTAAAATATGTATTATAAATGTTTTTGTTTCTTTAGAAGTGATCACAGGTAAGGAGAACAGAGGTAAAACGTAAATGTTATAGTGTAAGGTTGGGTTACCATAGCAACTAATTGATTTTTAAGAAATCCAATGTCAGTTGGAAGCGTTAACCAAACATTAACTTACACCTACAAGACAAGAGCTACTGCACGCAATGCGCAAAATATTTAAAGGGACATGAAACCCCAAATTTTTACTTCATGATTCAGATAGAGAATACAGTTTTAAACAACTTTCAAATTTACTTCTATTATCTAATTTGCTTAATTCTTTAGATATAATTTATTGAAGAAATAGCAATGCACATGGGTGAGCCAACCACACGAGGCATCTATGTGCAGCCACCAATCAGCAGCAACTGAGCATATTTAGATATGCTTTCCAACACAGGGGGGGGTTGATTTACCAATCCCTGTATCGGCCCCAATTCATCTGTTTCCGCGCGAGCCTTCAGGCTCGCCGAAAACAAGAGTTAAGAAGCAGCGGTCTTAAGACTGCAGCTCCTTAACTCGTTCGCCTTGCTCTGAGGTGGCGGACATCAATCCACCCAATCGCATACGATTGGGTTGATTGACACCCCCAGGGAGCGGCATTGCACAAGCAGTTCACCAGAACTGCTTGTGCAATGTTAAATGCCGACAGCTTATGCTGTTGGCATTCAGCGATGTCGGACAGACATGATACACTACAGCAAATCATGTCCAACCGACAGTTAGTAAATCGGCCCCAGGGTATCAAGAGAATAAAATAAATTAGATAATAAAAGTAAATTGTAAAGTTGTTTAAAATTGTATGTTCTATCTGACTCATGAAAGAAAAAATTTGGGTTTCATGTCCCTTTAAATGGATACCTGGTACTAAAATGGAGCCGCAAAATACTTTTAGCCGTCGGCCACTTTGGCAGCTTACAGCTCCATTTTTAAAGGCTCAATGGAAGCGAAACCTAATTCTTAAATCCATACTTTTTAATTATTATTTTTTTTAAATAAAATGATAAAAAATTACTATTTTTCCCCTTTCTGTAAGTCACAATCTTCTCTGCCTGTGTCTTTGCTTTTTTTGTGATCTAAAATGCAAATAATAGTCTATATTTATTTAAAACAACAAATATTACCTTTGTGATTACAGTACTGTACTATCTTTCTGAGGGTTCTATGTACAAAAAATATGAAAAATATATAAAACTACCTTTAGGTTACATGTTTAAGCTGTATTATGACGAGTAAATATTGTCTAAATAACATAAGATATTGTTGTTTAAACTTGGTCCCATCCCCTCTCCAACTGTCCCATTTTACAGATGCAAATATTCCAAAATCCAAACTATTCCAAAAGCCAAACTACTTCCAGTCCCAAGCAGTTTGGATAAAAGGTTTTGTACCTGTATATAGTTCCTGGAGACACCTTTTAGTATAGCCTCATGCTGATTGGTTCGGGACATGCAGGTTGATTTTCAGGACATTTACAGGGCAGAGAGAGATGTGGCATCTAGGATGAAGACCTCCCAAATGTCAACAATCCTGCAAGATCTGGCAAGTTGGAGAGCACTGCAACACCAGACAACATTATCATGATATTTTCAATGTGACGCTGTAGAGTCTGTTTTTTTCGATTTGACTCTGGTTGAGCCAAACAGAGAGGCCACAAGTGATAAACTTCAATTGATAAAGATGAGACAGAGGGATCAAATTAATAAAAGACTGGATTTGGGCCATGGTAGGACCAGTTAGTATAGGGTTGCAGTAGTTATGGTGGGATTTGATGGGTTAGAACTAGTTTTGGTAACACTTTAGCTGTGTCTTCCTATACAATTTGTTTCTTCTTTGTCTTGCATAGCTCTTTTTGTTTTCTCACGTGCTTGTTAGTTACTTCCCTATAATTTTTCTTGTGATATTTTCATTGGACATCTTGATACTTGAGTCCATTGTGATAAGGTGGCATTTGGCAATTTTTGTAATTGAAGGACTTTACGACTAGCTTTTTGATACTCTAGTATTGTTTTTTTCTGTGGGTGTTTTATTTCCGGATTTGTACTCTGGTTCTTTTTTTTTTTTTAAATTGCCTGTTTAGACTGGTATTATGGGTTTGACCAAGGACTGTGATTTTTTTTGTGATCTTCTTGCTGCCTAATCATGCATCATCTTCAGATACTTTTGCTATTGCAATATATATTTACTATACTATCAAAAATCAGTGATCAAGTGCCCTAGGGGAATGAAACGCGTCTGATGCGGAGGGTCAAGGCTCTCTCACTATGCCTTTTCTTTGTTGTTTTTATGGTGCAATGTTTGTGCCCTCTTTGTTCTTAAATCATGATCTAATAAAGATTCATGAAGTTTTACCCATGACTATGGAACTTTGAGTGCCGGGATTTTGGTAGCGTTGGTACTTTACATCTATACAGGGGCGTATCCCTGTGCACCTCGCCATACCGGAACTACAACTCTCACCTTAGTGTCGGTATCAAAGAACGCCATGGAGGAGTTAGAGCTGGAGCATCCTACCCGCTTTCTGTTGTATACTATCAAAAATGGACTTTTAACTTCATATCGTCTGACAATACACATCTATAGAGGTCACAGCAATATAAAGAATTGCAAAACTAGAATGTGACAGTTTTCAGGACTGTCATGGTTTGAGATCTCTGCCTGCTGTCCCTCTTGCAAGCTCTCTAGGACCTTTTAAAAGTAATGCCCTCATCTACCTCCTTCCTTCCCAACTACCATCAAGCTTCGCCCACTCTTCAACCCCAATTCGACTCAATTTGCCACAACTTCACTCTTGGTTCTCACTCACTGAGCCTAACAAATATTTATGTTTCTAAGCCTCTGCAAACTGCCCCCTTATCTCAGTTCTTTTGACAGACTTCCATTTTAGCCAATCAGTGCTGACTCCTAGGTATCTCCACGGGTGTGAGCACAATGTTATCTATATGGTACACATGAACTAACACCCTCTAGTTGTGAAAACTGTCAAAATGTGTTCAGATAACAGGCGGCCTTCAAGGGCTACGAAATTAGCATATGAGTCTACCTAGGTTAAGCTTTCAACTAAGAGAATACAAAGAGAACAAAGCAAATTTGGTGATAAAAGTTAATTGGAAAGTTGTTTAAATTACACACCCTATCTGAATCATGAAAGTTTATTTTTTACTAGACTGTCTCTTTAACCTTCAGGATAAAAAATATGAAACTGATGGAAATACTAACAAGACATTAATTAGTCATTTTAATGCAAATATTCATATGCATGAAAAAAACATTGCTGAGTATTAGTATAAAAATTGTATCATCATTTTGACAGCTGTATCAACATAGCAATGATGTTATGCTCTTGATCAGTGCTCAATAGTCAGTAATTAAATGACTAGAATAGCTAAGGTAGGGAGTGAGATACAAGAATGTTAATTCCTGGAAAGTGCTGTGACAATTCATGGAAAGTACTGTGATAGGGTATGGAAATCAGAGACATATGTAGGGGAAGTCATTGTTATGGAACACTGAATGCAGGCTAACAATATATGACATATATTGTTACATCAAGTGGCATTTATGTTTTGATATAGCCTTCAAATATTATGAAAAAAGGAAGGAAGTTGAAACATAGAAGATATGAAAAATATGGGGAAAAAAACAATGTTATTGTATATGGCAAACAAAAACAACTGCTAAAAAATAATGCTTTAGGTCATAACCTTTTCAAAGAACTTGAAAAGGTCATGTAGATCTGAAAATTGATTTGCATGTGAATAAACTGCAAGTTGTTTGTTTTTTACATTGAAATCTTGGAATTATGCTGAGAAGCAATTTTATTTTTGGATCTTCTACTGTCTACTAAAGTGTGCAATCATATGATGTGCAATGTATAGTGGTAATATAATTATGATTATGGTGGAGAGAAAAAAAGGCAATAAAAAATGATCATACCCATAGAGGAGCAGCAATGAGTTATTCACAAACTGCTTGAGCAGATAAGTACACAGGAAATAGATGCAATCAACTAGAGAAAAGACTAGAACAAATAAATAGAACACAGATCTATATTCTTTATGTAGGTGACATTGCAGCCTTATTATTCTATCAGCATATGAAGTGATGGTAGAATTATATTATAATAATTATGCAAATGTGGAGGTTTTCAAAAACAGGAATTGTTATAGTAAAAAATTTATTTACATATGTAGGGTTGCCAACCCTCCTGTATTTTCCCGTTTTCCCCTAATTAGGTTAAAAATGTTTAAAACTCCCAGCTCCCATATTTATTACTCTACCCCACAATTTTCTTCTGGTTGAAAAAAAACTTTGTTTTTTGTTTATTAAAAAAAAAAAGTCAAACAGTTAACCTCCTGACTTTCTGCGCTAAATGTAGAAGGGAGCAGGAACTCTGGACGCAGCAGAGCGCGCTATTCATTGAGCAGGACGGCGGGTAGGTGAGATCAATTGTGGAATGTTGAGAGCAGCAGAGAGCCCATTTAAGGCTTTGTTTTGTGTTATGTCTCTTATACTATCTGTTCTATCCATCTGCCACCTGCACACTCAGTCTGCCTGATATCTGAAGTTTATAAGGTAAGAGCCCAAGTCCCTACCCATTAACCGTTGCAGTGCCTGATCCCAGCAGTTATGGTGCTATGTGTTGAAGTCAGATGGCCTGTCAGTTATGCACGGGTTAACCCACAGAGCTTTTGTGTGCTTTCTGGCTTTGATGATGATGGATAGGTCATGCTGGAGGGATAGGGATGGGCGAATGTGGGAAGTACAATCCATTTGGTAGAACGAAAAGTCGATATACAATCGAAGAATGAAAATCCGTTAAAATTTAGAAATCAAATGTTATTACTGTTTTTCGAATATACTTTTGTTTTCAAATGTTCATAATTAGATTCAAATGTAACATTCGATTTGACAAATACTATTCAGATGTTCAACAGTTCATGTGGTAGGTTTAGTAAATTGATACATATAAAAGATACAAATATATTAATTCGAATTTTTCTATGTTGAATATTGCATAATTTGAATATTACAATTAAAGAGAGCATTAGAAGCATTGAAAACACTATTTACAAATATGTTGAAATTTTTCGCTTAGAATTATGCAATATGGGAGCCAACCGCCGAAGAGGTCAGACGTGCCTAAGCAGAGCGCCAAGCTTATGGAATATGAAATAGTAAATATCTCCATATAACAAGCCTTGACTTCTTCCCCTTCTAATGCCTAAGATCGCATGTGCATCCACATAAGAAAGTACGGCAGAGAGGGACCCGATGCCGCAGCCGCAAGCAAAGTTTTGGTCCCTTAACCCTGTCATGTGGCAGGCATTGCCATTCTACTTTCCGGACCCTCTCTCAGAAATAATCTATATTGAATGAAGAGCAGGCTGAGTGTGATATATTCCCTCCTCGGATATCTGGGTATATGTAATCACCATTACTTTGCATAACAGAGGACAGTGGTGAGCCTGTCTATCAGCAATTCACTTGGTGAAATCGTGGTGCAGTACTACTATGGAGGCTGTGGAGGCCTGGGATCTACGTATGCAGCAACACATCGACGAGCACTTTCAGACCCTCAGGTTGAGCCTTACCTCATTGATATCCTCCCTGACACTGCGACCGCTGCAGGCTGCGGATCCCTTGCTCCTTCAACAGAGTGGTGGCGATGTCATTGCGTCAACATGTGCTTCTCTGGGAGATAGAGAGCCTGCTCTGGGAGGTCCGTCTCTGGACTCGGTGTGTTTGGGTCATGAGAGGTCGCTGATTGCGGGGTGTCCTTCTATGGGTGATCGGATGACAACTCGGAATGCAGGAAAATTACTGAACTCGTGGGGACCTCTGTTCAGGAGCGGTGCAGAGTCTGGTGGGTCCGGTGGCATCCAGCGTGCATTTCTACATAGAGCCAGATGGTTGGAGTCTCCTTCACGACTTACTCTTCCGACACCTCAAAATGTAACAGGAATTGCGGTCTTTAAAGTGGAACCACTGTCTTACCTGGATCAGGAGTATGCCCTTCCTAATTATAGCCCCCTGCATACCCTAGAGATGTTACCCTATGAAGGGAAAAGCCAGATTGCTATTGGAACTTGGTCAGCCCAGGGTGAGGGACTATTGATGAGATACACACTGCCTCTGTCCTATTTTGAAGTAGGCTAGTTCAATTTATAACTAAGGAACTGCATTGGGTTTCTACTTAACTAAATATTACATAGCTGTTTTACTGTTATTTCTCACATGCAATAGTTGCTATCCCCTTCCAGTGGGCTCAGATTGTTTACTATTTATATTCTTGGTTAGGAGGTACCTTATAGCTGCTCTGTCTTATTATCCCAAGTCTCCCACTTCCCGCCAAACATCACTAAGCCATGTATAAATGGGCACAGTATGGATATTGCCTTGTCTTAGCCCTTTATTGAAATTAGGATCCTTGTGCAGGACTGATGGCATTCATATTAGGCTCATTAAATATTAGCCTCAGACGCTAACACAAGCTGTCTACCATGCTGTGGTCTTTTTTTTAACATAAGAAACTGAGCTACTGCCCTTCTCTCTAGAGCCTGGAGAAATGAACCCCTTATTAAATTGCACAATACTTAGATGGACCTTCTATCTCTTAGTTGTCTGAAGAGATAAAGTATTATTAATAAAGATATATCAATATCTATATAATTGCATACAAACTCTATCCTATTACTAGTTAGTTTCAAATACTATGCTTATAGACTTCAGACTTGGAATAGCTTACCACTAGGACCTGTCTGATTCTAAATATAGCAGAGGAACCTGTCCTTGGGTATAGGGCCCATGCCCGAGTGATACGGTTTAACTGCCTAAAAAAGTGGAATACAAACCTACATTTAGCTTGATATAGGTGCATCTGTAATTTGGTTTCTTTAATCCATATAGATTTCAATGGTTTCAATTAGCAATAAGACCACAGATCCTGTACCCTACCATTCTTAACCCTACGGTATTATAGCTAACGGCATTACTGTTAGTATTTCTTTATGTTTCGTGACTTGGTATGAATTCAACTCTCAGATAATATTTATGCCCCACAATATGCTAACTGTTAATATTGTTTAAGCAATGCTCATCTGGTGTTTATGTGGTCTAAGTGGACCTACTTGTATAGCTCTAACTAGCTGTTACTGCAGGCTATTGCTACACATTTAGTATTTATACTCTTTGAAGGTTTAAGGTGGTTGCAAATAGCTATGCTTCTCTTCACATTACACCCCATTGTGCCAGGTATAACTTTAGTCCAATATGTATTTAGCTTATTTCTACGCCTCCTTTAGTAATCGCATGCCCACGAGTCCTTATATCCAGTTGCGTCACTTTACATGGTCACATACTATGTGTTACCTACTACACTTAAACTTACACCTTCCCCCCACCACATAATAAACCCTTTACAGAGCTACCCTGGTCCCCTTAGAACTATACCTTGTTTAATGGTACCTGAGCAGTCAAGCTATATTATATCCTATAATGTTTAAACTGTCTTAAATACCTGTACAGTATTTTGTTATTTAGTGGTGTGCAAAGTTTGTCACAGGTGGTGCTGTTTCTGACATTACCTGTGTATCTTAGTTGTTCCTTTACTAGTTCTTATGGTTATCCTTTTCCTTTAGAGTAAGACCTATTGTAAACTATTTACTATTTTGATGCTGTACGTGCTGTTAATTTGTGGAGCGCTGCTTTATAGTGAGGCCATAACCACACCGCTACCGTGGGCTGGACCCATGATACCGCTATATCTTGAGGTCTCCTAACATATAGTGCCTGGACTGAGTTTAATGCCTAACATATTTATATAACCACCTCCCCCCCTATAATATACCTCCTAGACTAGGAGGGTTAAATATGCGGCTTATCTTGCCTATGCCGCACCTTCACAATTTTCAATATGACCTACAAATTGAGTAAAAGCTCTTACATTCAATGCTACTATCCATCATATTCCCTCTAAGGATTATTAATACATATTGGGGTCCTTTAGTGGCCCAAGATGACATGAGAGGGACTCATATTATATTATATTACATTATAATCTATCTTATTATTCAAAAAGAGGTTACAACTTTGTTTGTGTATTATTATTTTACTGTGTTCTTCACTATTTTATAGGAAATCAGTCAAATGTATTGCTTTGCACAATGTCCATGTACTTTGTTTCAATGCTTTAATCACAGTGAACATGTTATTGAAAAGACACATCACATGTATATCTAATCTTTGTATTATATAATAACCTCAATTAAAAAAAATTAAAAAAAAGAATTATGCAATATTTGAATTAGAAAAATGTGAATCGCATATTACATTTAAAGATAGCATTAAAAATACTATTGCATTAACTGAATGTTAGAATTTAGTACAAATATTCGAAATTCAAAACGAACAAACAAATGTAATCAGGTTTGCGTGTGCTCGCAAAATTATAAATATGCTGTCGGAAGCAATTTCTTTCATCAACTGCTTCCAATGGCCCGCAAACCGTTAAAACACTTTGAAGGCTGTTGATACATTAACAAAAATTACGCCCAGCTCAAATAGGTGTAAAAGAGAAAAAAAGAGGAAAAGGAACTTTATGATGTCTAGTTCCCATTGAAATCTAACCCGCCTACCAAAAATAAACCCGACATGTCAAAACCCCTATATCCGATCAGCCAATAGGATTGAGCTTGCATGTCCATGCTGTCTGATATCGAACAAATAGAAAATATAGGATCAGTTGATATTATGTCAGACAACATGGATATTAAAGATATTTGTGGAGACTTAGAAAAAATTATGACTAAAGAATTAAAACAAAAACTTGAAGTCAGTTACCTACAGAGGTATCTAAATTTAAATATGGTACCTAGGGGGGGTTAAGATTAATTAAAGATTGCACGTTTGATTTACAAGAATCTTTACAACTAGAGTGGAATAATACTCTAAGGGAAGCTTCCCTAAATTTAATGAACATCATAATTAAATCACGTAACATCACCCTTAGGGAATTTGAAGACAAATTAAATAATTTGAGTAATGAATTATCACCCTTTAGTGAGGATGAAGATTTTAAAACATTACAAAATGAAATTATTGCACGTCTAAAGGTTATTAAAAAAGATACACTTGACATTAAAAACAAAAAAATGAGTAGAGATACATCTGATTATAATCCAAAAGTAATATTAGATAAAGACAACAATACAGAGATTCCTACCCCCACTGAATCTCCCTCTGATACAGAATCACAACCATTGAAAGATGAAAAATGGAAACTCTTTTCAAAGAAAAAAAGAGAAAAAACTACATATAATTGGAGTACAAGAGATTCCAGACAGACAAATTCATTCAATCAGACTAATCACAGTACTAATAAAAAATATATCAACCATTAACATAAAACCTATAAAAAAATTGGGACAATCCTAACTGGAGAACAAAAGAAACTAACCAATATGATCCACAAAAAAAACAGACACACACAATATAGGGAGAGATATACCGCTGATACAATTAATCATCATGATATAGGTGACAAATACACCAATTGGCACCAACATGATTATTCCAACTCCAATTGGAGAAACAGAAAGACATCCTTTAAAGAAGGACATGATAAATATATTTACAAAAATAATAGTAATAGGTCAGAATATAATACTTTCTCTAGAAATGATTATGGTAGACCACATTTTAGACAAAATAAGCCCCATTATAAAAACTGGAATACCCCCAAAAAAAGATCTGAACCAGAACACTATGAAACATGGAAAAGTAAAACACAAAATAAATTTGACTCATTGTCTGATTAACACAACTATGATGAGAGTGAGGAATACGTATACAATCAACCCCGTAAACAAAGGGGATCTTATAATGATCAAGGTTCTTCAAAATCTTTTTTAGAGGAGGAACCAAAACAGATAGAAAGACTAAAACTAAAAAAAAGAGCAAGAGAGGATGCAGAGGAAGAGGATCAAATAGAACAACATAAAATAATCAAATAAGCAATTATAAAAACATCTTTAATTTAAGCTCAGTCACATTAAAAGAGGAAGAATGCAACATACTACAAAAAGGCCTATCCTTTGCACCTTCAGAAAAATTAAATAAATGTAATACTTTAATCAATATAAACCAATTTATTAGAAGTGCAACACAAAAGAGATACGTCCTAAAAAATCCTATAACAAGAGATCTTGAACAGAGTAATACAAATAAAAATAACTTCCAACAAACAAATTTGAAACTTAAATCAAACTTTTATCCAGTTACAAACAAAGGAAAGAATTTGGAATTATTCGAAAAGATGGTCAAACAGGATGTAGAAAAAATAAATACTCATAAACCCCTTAAAATGAATTTAAATAACAAAGAGTGGGAAACCTTAAATAATTTAAAATCTAATAAAAACATTATAATAAAACAGGCTGACAAGGGAGGAGGTATCGTTATTCTCAACAAAGAAGCTTATAAAAAAGAAGCATTTAGACTATTAGCAGATCCTCTAACATATAAAAAATCCCTGCTAATCCCATTAATAAACAAAAAAGAGACTTAGAAATCCTCCTAAAAAAAAGCTTACAATACAGGTATAATTAACAATAAAGAATATGAATTTTTATTAGTTGATCATCCAATAACCCCCACCTTTTACTATTTACCAAAAATTCATAAATGTTTATCAAATCCCCCCGGCAGGCCCATCATTTCAGGGATTGATTCAGTAACTGCAAACCTTTCAGAATACATAGATTATTTTCTACTACAATATGTCATCAAACTTCCTTCATACTTAAAGGATTCAACAGATTTCCTAAATATTTTACAAACAGTCAAATGAAAAAAGAGCTACACACTTATAACTTGTGACGTATGCTCCTTGTACACTAGTATAAAGCATAATCTGGGAATAAAATCTATTGATTACCACTTGAAAAAAGAAGGTGAACTTAGATATGAACAAATAGAATTTATAAAAACTTATATAAAATTTATTCTAGAAAACAATTCTTTTACTTTTAATGACCAATTTTTCCTACAAGTACAGGATACAGCGATGGTCACCAAGTTCACCCCAAGTTATGCCAACCTCTTTATGGGACATCTAGAAGATGAAGCTATATATAATGGCACTTGGGATGCGAACTTGGTGCTCTATCGCAGATTCATAGATGATATCTTTATCATATGGGAAAAGGACCTTGAGTTATTCGAACTGTTAATAGAAGATTTAAGTACTAGTACCTTCGGCCTGAATATTACATATGAATTTAGTAAACAAGCTTTAAGCTATTTAGATATCAAAATTGAAATTATCAACCAAGAAATTCATACGAAAACACTTTTCAAAGAAGTAGAATCAAACAATTATGTACATAACAATAGTTGTCATTATAAGAAATGGGTTGAGAACATCCCCCCCCAATCAATTTACTAGAATAAGAAAAAACTGCACTACACTAGAAAATTATGACGAACAAGCTTTATACTTAGAGAAAAAAATTCTAGAGAAAGGATATAATAAAGAAAAAATAGAAGAAGCAAAAACAATTGCTAGGAAGAAAAATAGAAGTGATCTTTTAACAAGAAAGGACATAAAAAATAAGAATATTAATAATTCAGATTCCTTATGGATTCCATTCATAACGGATTATAATATCAACCATTATCAAATCAGATCTATTTTTAATAAACATTGGTACATCTTACAAAGAGACCCGATTATTGGTGAATTACTGCCAGAAAAACCAGCTATAATATACAAAAAACCTAAAAAAAATTTAAAGAAAATACTAGCTCCCAGTGGTTTTAGAGATTCCAAAGGTAAATTCATAGAAAAAGACCTGATGTCCAATAAGCTAAAAGGTTTTTTTTCCTTGTATAAATTGCAAGGCTTGTAACTTCAGCAATAAAACAAAAACAGTCAGATCAAGCAACACTAAAAAAGATTTTGAAATTAAAGATTGTATCAGATGCACTGACAGAAATGTAGTGTACCTGATACAATGTCCATGTTACAAACAATATTTAGGGGAGACTTCACGCCCCCTCAAAGACAGAACCCGTGAACACCTTCTCAATATTGAGCACGGTTTCACAGGGCATCTACTATCTAGATATTTAAAAAATGTTCACAATCAAAATACCAAAGGCTTGAAATATTGGGGCATTAGGAAAATAACAAATAATTGGAGAGGAGGTGACTTAAATAAAAAACTTTTACGTGCAGAAGCTGAATTAATATTTAAGTTTAAAACTTTAGAACCACTAGGTCTAAATGCAGAGTTGGATCTAAACTCTGTTATGCATTAATTATCTTCAAATATAGAATTAATTATTTTTTTAATCCACATACAATATATAAATGTTTTAGACCACACAAAACACAACAATTATATCACATCATTAAGACACTGTCACACAAATTATGTTACTAACTAAAATATATTTTTATATAGTAAATTTCTATTATTTTTCTATTATAGATATCTTCACAATATTAATGAATTTTCTAAGATTGTGTATCACCAACACATACACTACCAAGTTCTTCATGAGATTATATATGTGCTGTACATCATTTTTAGACATATTTGACATGTTTGCTAATCATATTTATAATCTATATATCACTGTCACTCACACTATATATTATTTATTATTATTCATCTCTTTTTTATTTTTAACGATTTTCATTTATTATGAATTAATTTGTGCTTTACAAGGTTATCCCATACTTTATAGTATCTAATACATCTTTCCTGCACAGTTTAAACAAAGAGAGTCTTTTATGTATAAGTGTATAAAATAACCTTGCTAACAAAATTATCTATCATTATCATGTTGTTATATATGAAGTCATGTCTCTTTAAAAAGAATATGGGAAGTGAGCACACAAAAAAGGAGGAGTTGGAGCAATTGTTCCCTAATAAAAAGTGATCTGTGGGCATTTAGGATTCATCTTGAAAAAGGCTACACAAGCTGAAATGCGTTGATTTGCACTACTTGAATGGCTTACAATCGAGGATTGTTATACAGAGCGCTCTGTGACATTGTTTGTAACTTCAACAAAATAGCCCTATTTAAATTGTAACATAGTTACGACATTCAGCATACACTTGGTTTACTTGTTGCAACCTGGATTTGCAAACACCATTGATACGCAGACCACCCGGTAATCCGTGACTCTGATTGGTTGGAGAACTGTCACGTGACCCCACGCACGCCAAGGAACGAGTACCAACCAGGATACACCTTGGGCCTCTTTCTGTTCACCGTTAAGGTAACTTTTAAACGTGGATACAAATCCAATTTACTTCAACACACGGAGAAGCATTTTTCTAAACAGGCTTTGTATTCTGGGTGAGTCATTTCTTAAACTTTACTGTGTTACCAACTGCCTAACTGACTATTCATTCATCTTGCCTCAGACTCAAATACTTGCTAGAGACATTTTAATTTTTAACTCAGCATTGTCTATTGACTGTTCATTGTGCCACAGACTCACTCACATTTTGTTTTTAACTAAGAGACATATTCCCCTTCAACAGCGCAATTGTTTCTTTTTTATCGGACCTTTTTATCTGATCATTCATTTTTTATTTTTCAAACCACCGGTGGTCATCAATTATATTTGTTATATTTTATTCATTTGCATTTGTTGTTATTATATACATAAAATTAATTATTATTAACTTGTATTCTAAACATCTATTCATTTTCAGTTTCTTGTACATATATTGATTCATGTACTCTCTTTTTTATAGCAGCTTTTAGTAG
>CAJPDP010326540.1:0-12752 GCA_905336975.1 Bombina variegata variegata
TGCAAACACCCCCTAACACTATACAACCCCGCATCCCCCAAACTACCAAGGGCCCTTAAAAGGGCCTTTTGGGGGGCCCTTAAAAGGGCCTTTTGTAGGGCATTGCCCTGAGATAAACAGCTCTTTTACTAAAAAAAACAACTAAAAATATACATTACACAAAATAACAAACAAATTATAAAAAAAATAAATCCTATTCTAATACCCATAAAAAAAAAACACCCGAGAGGGCGGAGTTAGCTACCAAGCAGAGAAGACGTGTGTTGAAAGAGTTCTCTGCAGGTTTACCTAAAAAGTTGAATTTATCTCTATTTTACTTTAAAATTTCGGCTCAGTTATACCTAAGCTACAGTCCTTAACTAGACTGGGACATATAAAACTGTGACACTGGTGTATTTTAAAGATCCTGCACGGCGTTAAGGACTGCTCAGCCTGTATTGGAAGCCGCACAAGCTCGTGGTCTGAGCCCTTACACCAAGACTCCAGACTATCAGCCAATTGTGCTCCGGAGGGTCAGGGATCCGCTCCGGAGAACTGAGGTGCTATACTTGAAAACCCCTTAGCTTACAGTGGTGACTTGTGCTGAACCTCCGCAGAAAGCAGGGAGATATCTAGAGTCTAAGGAAAGAAGACAATAAGAGCGGATTACAGACTACCTGCTCACGCAACACACAGGAGATCAGCACACTAAAGCTCCGGTAACATTGCGACCCAGGAGGGAAGAGGGAGCAGATAATTGAGCTCATTTCCATCGGATCACCTTTGGCGCGAAAACCCGCCATCTTGGATACAGCGTCCCTGACAGGAGCCTGGGCCAGACTACAGAGAGTGTGTACAGCGGGTGCGGAGGAGCGATCCTGATATATTTGCCGCCCAACACGGTAAGACTCCACAGCACCGCATACATCCCTGACATCCCCCTCCACGTACTTAGTTACCCGGCCGCAAGTATAGCTGTTAACACATGCTCCACGTGACATCTAGGGCCTTGTGGTCCATGGCGCTGTCTCCTGCTACTGCTCTGCTTAGCCACACAGCAATCACCCACTGCGCATCAGGATAAGAGCGCTAAAAAGCAGAAAAGAACTCATTCTGCAGTAAATAACCCCTTGAAGAAGAGAAAAGAGGGATCCTTAGCCTTACCTCCCTACAATATTTAGAGTCTTACTAAGGCCCCTAAGAGACTTAGGCAAAAGTGTTTGGGAGTCCCAGGATTAGAAGCAATTTGGTGCTTGGGGCGAGGGTTGCGGCGCCCTAATTAGAGCTTTGTATAAGAACTGTGTGCTTTAGAGGGGGTTTCCAAAGGACCTAAGAGAGACCAATAGCAGCTGCTGAGCAAGGAGCTGGGACTTTGATTTATACCAGCAGCAGTTCTGAGAGGCCTGGATAAGGAAGACGCAGCCCTTTTACTATAGAATACTGCAACTGACCACACATAGTGTCCTAGCAAGCGGACACCTACACTCTTAGACCAAGCCTGTCGCAGCGTTAATATTTTGAACAGATAGAGGGGAAATAAGATAACCTTATACTTCACGGCCTCAGAATCCCCAAAAATCTGGTCTCTCTCCCCCCTTTCCCGCCGGCCCTTCTTGCCTGTGGGTCATACCCCAAGCACCCTTTCCCACATCATCTATAGGAGACACCTCCCCTGGAGAGAGATCTACCACTTTTAAGGAAACACTTTCCCTAGAGACACAGACAACAGTACCCTAGCCATAGATACAGAGATCTGATCTCTAACGCAAGTTAAGTCACTCTTTTCTTACTGTTGATGCTGGACTGCTGTAACATGTAAACCACTAAGTGAAAGTCAACACCCCCGCCAGTCCATGAAACAGCTGTAGCATACTAGCAAACGAGCAGGTCTCCATTGACATTAGGCAGATCCACGATAAACAGAAATCTCTGCTTCTATATCACAATGTCACAAGTCCATAAGCGGAAGCAAAAAGCTCATAGTACACCCAAAAGAACGGTAGCTGATCATTTTCAACACTCAACCAGACCGATCCACATAGGGTCAGAAGATGAAGGTTCAGATACAGGAAGTATCTCAGACAATCAGCCAAGTAAAGTCATGTCACAATGACTACCCCGCTTACAAGCGACCAAAAATCTCTCTAATAACACAATGGACACAATTAGATCACTTTTGGCATCTCATCATGACTCCCTATTGAAAAAATTTGACAGGTCACACGCTGACTTGAAGAGAGACATTGGCATAATTAATGAGCACACAGAGGCGCTAGAGCGAAAGCAAGCGGATCTGACAATTGATCACACTAACCTTCTTAGCTATTCACAGGGATTAGCAAGCCAGATCACAGATCTGGAATTAAAACTGGTGGATCTGGAAGACCGATCACGCCGCAACAACATTCACATAAAAGGGATCCCAGAGACAGTTTTACAACAAGACCTAGAACCATATCTGCAAGATCTATTCAAGGCAATGTTGGGACAAACTGTAGATGATGAAGCACTCATAGACAGAGCGCACAGGGCGCTCAGACCTCGGTCAGCAGACGAAGGGAAACCACGGGATGTCATTGCCAAACTCCATTATTACACATTCAGAGAAAAAATCCTTCGAACCTTGGCCAAAGACAAGGTTTTGCCGGACAAATATACTGAATTACTATTGAGAGAAAAGGGCTTGAAATATAGATGGGGATTCTCGGTGAGACTATTTATAACTAAGGACAGCCTCCAATTTATTGCCTCTACCCCACACCAAGCACGGGAGCTGCTTCAGAGGTGGGAACTACTTCCAGCGGACCCAGAGGATCGACCTTCCGGTCACGTTAAAGAAAGTGGCCTGAGAGCTTCAGCACCGGTATGGAACCCACTCCCAAAAAGATCTGCACCAGCTTCAAAAAAGGCTCAGGTACCCAGAGACTTATCCATGCCTGAGAATTCATAATAGGCCTGCTCACAGCTACATTGAACATTTGATCATAGGTTAAGAGACTTTTGTGGGGAAAGGCCCACGTTTCATGTCCAGTTGAGGCCCGAGATGACAGATGAAGATGGGTGAGACCATTCAAATATATATGATGTAAAATGAATGACCGTCTTGTATGTATAGAGTAAGAGCTGAATTTTGACTTTATCTACATTAGAATGTTATCTCAGTTAATATTATTTTGTTGAAAATACCATGTTATGTTATAAGGTTTGTTAACTATATAAGTTAAACATGTAAGTTCAGGTTGGTCAGACGTACAGATATTAGTAGATCAGTTGGTTAATATATTCAATTTAGACCACAATGCATGATCGCAACAAATGCGCCACAGTCAGCCATTACCCATTAGCTGAGAGTGGGATAGTTACCCACCCCTAGTGAATCTCCCATCAGATGTCGCTATATAAGAGCGCCATGTAACTTATAGCCCCTCCTTATTCGGGCTGCAGGGTCACACTTATGATTCAAAATGTTATTATTGTTGTTTTGTATGCTATATTTAAGTTTACATTCATGTAATTGTTAATAGTAATTAGGACTGGCGGGGAGCATGACTCCTTTCTGCTACACTCCCCCCCACCAATTTCAGTTGTGTTCTGTTGGTCGTGTACCAACGGGAACACTGATTGTGAAAGTGTTTACTCACCACTTTTAGACATAGTCTCTAGGGTTCCTGCAATCCTATCCATTGTGAATTTATTTAGTTAAGAAAGGTTCCTATATCTGACTCCCTTGACATTCTAGACTGGTTGACATCACCCTTTCTCCCCTGGCCTATATTCCCCCCCCCCTTTTTTTTTCTTTCTTTTTCTTTTTCTCTTTTTCCTTTATACTACACCTACCTACACCATGACGCCTGTTAGACTAGCCACTTTAAACTCGCAAGGCCTAAACTCACCCACGAAACGAAAGCTCCTACAGAAATATCTCCAGACACACAAAATACATGTTCTATTTCTCCAAGAGACACACTGGACTGGGGGCCCTCAGACCACCAGGACATTTAAGAACTACCCAATATGTGAGACAGCATCTAATGCTGAAGGGAAGTCCAGAGGGGTGGCTATTCTGATTAGTAAAGACCTGACTTTTCAACTTGAACATATTGAAAGAGATGAAGAGGGAAGATTTCTTATATTAGTCTGTACACTAGAAGGGACTCTATACACCTTAGTCTCTGTCTATGCACCCAGCTCCAGACAAATCCCCTATCTGCGAAAGCTCCTATCTCAAATACATCAACTCAAAAGAGGACGCTTGATAATTGGGGGGATTTCAACATGGTGTGGGATCCACTAAAAGACAAACAATCAAATCTGACAACACACGCGGACCGTAATATTTCCTTGACCTCTAATGCATTTCGTAAACTCATGTACCAGTATGATCTGTATGATGCATGGAGATGTTTGGCATCCACAGAAAGAGATTTTACACATTTTTCTAGGGCCCACAACTCCTATTCGAGAATCGATTACATACTCTGTGACTCTTGGACCCTAGACCAATTCGCAAACCCCTATATCAAACCATGCACATGGTCAGATCATGATATAGTTTGTTTGGACTTTACTAACATGCAATCGCTAATGAGTAGGCCCTCATGTAGGCTCCCTGAACAGTGGTTATCGGATGTAGAGCTTCCCTCACTTACAGCGACAATAACAGACTTCCTAACTCATAATGACGTAGATACCACAGACATAGACATGATATGGGCAGCCCTCAAAGCTTATCTCCGTGGACACTTTATCAAAAAAACAGCCCAATGCCGCAAATCAGCTTATCACTCGCTAGCTAAAATGTATGGAGACCTACGTAATTTAGAGACTTCCAATAAATCTAACCCTAAGCCCCAGATAGCCCAACAGATAGGCCATATTAGGGAGGAAATAACCAGACGTGAAACCTTAAAAGTGCAGGACAATTTACACAGACTCAAGCAACTGTACTACTATAAAGGAAACAGAGCAGATAGGTTGCTTGCCAACAAACTTCGCAAAAGAACACAACAGAGCAGGATTGCTGCAATTAAAACTCATAATGGAATATCTCACTCACCTAAGGAAATTGGAGCAGCATTTGCCCACTACTATTCTTCCTTATATAATATAGCCACCTCAGAGTCATTGGACAGAGCGAACTCTGATGATATTGACAAATTTCTGAGGGAGCTAGACCTACCCACCTTGTCAGAGAATGCTAGAGAAACTTTAGATGTGCAATTCACGATAGAGGAAGTTAAGGTAGATATAACTAGTCTTGCCCCTCACAAAGCCCCGGGCCCAGATGGGTTTACAGTTACTTTCTACCAGTCCCTCAGTCCCATACTGTCCCCAATACTAATTTGGCTATTCACAAGAGTTGCTGAGAGAGGTAGCTTTGTCCCAGAATACTTGGAGGCTAATATCATCACCATACACAAAGAAGGAAAAGACCCTGCTCTGTGCTCTAGTTATAGGCCAATCTCGCTTATTAATGTAGATGCCAAAATTTATGCTAAAATGCTGGCCAATAGACTAACTAGCCATCTCGAGACTATCGTGCACTTAGATCAAGTAGGATTTGTCCTCAATAGGCAAGGTTCAGATAACACCCGGCGCTTGTTAAACATTTACACCGAAGTCGCGGACCTGGGTCTCCCCATGCTCACCCTGTCATAAGATGCCGAAAAGGCATTTGACAGGGTGAGATGGGAATATCTATTCCGAATCCTTGCGGCATTTGGTATTCCGGAGGGTTACAGGAAAGCGGTTAAGGCGTTATACTCATCCCCTACAGCAATGGTGAGAGGTCTGGGGTTTTGTTCCCCCAGGGTCCAGATATGTAATGGTACTAGACAAGGGTGTCCATTGTCCCCGCTACTGTTTGTTCTAGCAATAGAGCCCCTAGGAGCAGCCATCAGGAAATGCCCCAATATACAGGGACTCCAACTACACAACATCGTCCAGAAGCTGGCCCTGTTTGCGGACGATCTCACAGTCTTTCTCACGGAGCCATTAGACTCTCTCCCCCCCCCTACTGCAACTACTAAGGAGGTTTGAGGAACTTTCTTATTACAAGGTCAATGTCAGCAAAACTGAAGCATATTTTCTTAATATTCCCTCGAAGGAGAGAAGTAGGATTCAATCTCTTTACTCTTTCCAGTGCTCCACAAAGGGCATACGACACTTGGGAGTGTTTCTCTCTCACACAAAATCTATTATTATCAAAGAAAACTATGAGACCTTGTTAAAAAAAATTAACCTAGAGCTTACCTCTCAGAGGTATAGTGAGATATCGTGGATGGGCAGAGTAGCAGCCCTTAAGATGATGATACTTTCCAAGCTTACCTAACTATTCCATTGCATCCCCATATCGCTAATTCGGAAATTCCAGACCTTGCTCAATTCCTATACTTGGCACAACAAAAGGCCTCGTGTAGCAGCCCATATTCTCCAGGCACCTATTGAAAATGGAGGCCTTGGCTTACCAAACATTTGAAAATATAATGAGGCAGCGATGATCACTCATGCCTCAGCGTGGGGGAGAGAACTCCTTATGACTAGGTGGAGAGAATTAGAGCAAGCTTCATTGCCTCATACGTTAACTTTGAGGATCTCCTTTGGCTACCTCCGCATTGGCAATCAAAAATTCATATAGCCAACAATATAATTAAAGGATGCCAGGGGCACTGGCTGAAATTATGACATAATAAATATATTGCCCCACACCCCTCGCCCATACACCCCATGCGGGGCCTGCTTCTTGGACTACCAGACATTAACCTCAGCTCTTGGCCCGATACAGGTATAGTCTCCTTGAAAGACTTCTATGACAATAAACAGCTAAAAACACATACATCTATGTTAGCACTGACCACCTTGACTCCTAAGTTTCAGTTTGGCCTATTGAGATTACGGACATTGATGAGATCCTGGGGGTTCCTGGAAAGTGAATCACGGGATCTCACCCCTTGGGAGAAGAGATGGGAAGCTAATCTCCAGCTATATAAACCCCTATCAGTACACTATAAGTGTTTGCTTGAAGAATCTATTTTGCCCAAAACAGTACATATGGAGTCTTGGGAGAGAGACCTGCAATGCACATATACACCGGAGGAGTGGCACAGGGCAATAGCTCTCACTAAACAAGCTACCCATTGCGTCACCCTTTACGAGCTATTTTTTAAACTACTCACGAGATGGCACTTAGTGACTAAAAAATTGCAGAAACTCTTCCCGGACCACTCCCCTATGTGCTGGAGAGAATGTGGGGAAATAGGCACTCCACTCCATATCTGGTGGACTTGCCCAAGGTTGGACAGTCTGTGGAGCACTGTTGAAAAGACCTGTAGAGAACTGGAATTGATAGATAAACTAGCCCCGGCCCTTGAAGTACTGCATCTTGGGATGGGGAGACTCCCCAGACCTAAAAATGTTTTACTTTTGTGTATTCTCACCTCCACTAAACTGCTTATCGCAAGAAACTGGAAGAAAAGTCAGCCCCCTAGATGGCAGGGTGTCATAGATAGTGTCAACCACATTAAGAACATGGAAAACTATGTCTTTAGAGAACGTAGACAAATGACCGACTACTGCTTAATATGGGAACCATGGGAAACCCTCTGGGCACGCAAACTTTCTCCTCCAGGCTAGACACTTGAATTATAGGAATAACTTTAACAGCTGATCTCTCTAACTCCCACACTCTCCATCCTCTAATGACCAGTAACTGTCCTATGAACCACCCTGCCAACCCACACACATATATATACTAGATGCAGAGACTGTTAGACAGATAACACAGCCTTCCGGATTACTGCACCTAGTAGGATGATATTACTTGTTCATTACCCCCCCCCCTATTAGGAACCGCTATGAAAGATAGGCTAGGGACCCTAGTTGACTATATTGCTAACCCAAAGGTCGCCCTATATTTGCCTTTTGTGTGGAATTAAATGGGCTAGTATAGTCCATACATATTCATGAAGGTGACCTCTGTAAAAACGAGGCGTTAGAAAACTGTCGTGCAGTGTGAATTTATTACAGAAGAGTTTTTCTTTTTGTTCTGTTGTTACTATGCTATGTACACAGTTTTTGAAGTATACAATGTAACTTATGTTTAATACCTCAATAAAAAATTATTTAAAAAAAAAAACAAAAAAACCCCAAAATAAAAAACCTAATCTAGAATAAAATACCAATGGCCCTTAAAAGGGCCTTTTGTAGGGCATTACCCTAAAGATATCAGCTCTTTTTTTAAAATAAAATTACAAAGACACACTAAAATTACAAACCCCCATCCCCCCAACCCACAAAATAAAAAAGAACTATCTAAAAAACCTAAGCTACCCTTTGCCCTGAAAAGGGCATTGCCCTTAAAAGGACATTTAGCTTGTTTACTGCCCAGACTCTAACCAAAAAAATAAAACCCACCCAATAAACCCTTAAAAAAGCCTAACACTAACCCCCTGATGATCCACTTACAATTTTTGAAGTCCCGCTTGAACGATCTTCATCCAGGCGAAGTCTTCATCCAGACGGCCTCTTCAATCTTCATCCCGATGACGACGTCCTGATACAAGTGGAGAGAAGTCTTCATCCAGACGGCCTCTTCAATCTTCATCCAGGCAGCATCTTCTATCTTGATCCCGGAGGCGCGGAGTGGGTCCATCCTGAAGACATCCAACACGGAGCATCCTCTTCATATGGTCGCCGCCGTAAACTGAATCTTCAATGCAAGGGACGCGATTCAAGATGGCGTCACTTGCATTCCTATTGGCTGAAAAATTTGAATCAGCTAATAGGAATTAGGGCTGCTAAAATCCTATTGGCTGTTCAAATCAGCCAATAGGATTTAAGCAGTTCTCATTCTATTGGCTAATTCTTTAGGATGGACCCGCTCCATGCCGCCTGGATGAAGATTGTAGAGGCCACCTGGATGAAGAATTCTTGCCGCATGGATGAGGACTTCACCGGCTGGATGAAGATAGAAGAGGCTGCCTGGATGAAGACTTCTTGCCGCATGGATGATGATGTCATGGAATGTCTGATTATATATCACTAATATGGCAATCCGGAGAAGCGTGTACAGTATGTTACAGAGTACAGTACTCATGACCTGCTGCAACCTTGCAGTATTCTGGACAAGATTGGGAACCCAAACCTCCGAGTGTTGAAATAGAAAGGAGGAGGAGTGATGACAGTCAGATGTTGAGATGTTGCCCGGGGCTGTGGATACGGCTCGGTGTCTGTGAGAGCAGCGGTTGCTGCTGGTAATCCGGAGAAACGTGTACAGACGCTGCGGTATGACATCAGAGCCTAGAGGGATTCTAGGTAGAGTGGAACAAAAGTTCCCGAGTATCCTACGGAAAGATATTTAGCTGTAGTAACAAAGATAGCTGTAAATTGCTTCAGAGCTGGAGAGGCATGTTAGGAGTTATACTTCAATAATCCAGCAATGAAGCACTGTAGGCGGCCTTTTATATTTAAAAGAGTTACTCCTATTAGGGAGTTAAGGTGGTATGAACAGATATGGAACAATATTAAGGTGGAATACAGGAGGTATATGACACATTACCCCAGAAGGAAACCTCAGGGAGGTTTCATGGAGCTGGTCTATCCTGATTCCGACAATGAAACAACAATAGCAACCTATCTGCGGATAGATTGGTTGCTGGCTCCCAAGAATCCTCTGAGGAATCATATCCAGCCCAATGAACCAAATACTGTAACAGTCCGTGGTGTCGACATGAATCCAGGATAGTTTGAACTTCGTATTCTGTGTCCGGTTGAGGGGGATTGATTGGATGTATGGAAGTGGAATTTGTGGTGTCCCAAGATTTGACCAGAGATATATGGAAGGTTGGATGTATTTGGTAAAGTGATGGCAACTGTAGTGTAACAGTCATTGGATTGAGCACAGCTGTAATTGGAAATGGTCCTATGAATAGGCTGTTTAGTTTTCTACAGGTATTTGGTAACCAAGTGATACCAAGAACTAAAGGATATATAGGTGAAGAAATAATATCAAATGAAATGTCTCAGTGTGACCAGTTATAGTTGTGAGTAGGAGAGGTTTTGTCTGTTGAAAGACAGGACCAGTAGAGAGTTGTGTGCCATCAATAACTTTGAGAGACATTGGGTTGCTTTTGGGAAAGAATGGTATTTTATTACATTTTACTAAATCAAAATCAATTAAATTGCCACATGCGCCAGTGTCTATGATAGCTTCAGTCTTCAGGCTGTGGTGATCCCACTGTAGAGACAAATGCATCATAAGATAAGAAGAGGTTTTGTATTGAGAATATAAACAGTGTTTTAATGAAGGATTATTAATGTGTTTCTGTTTTTGGAGTTGGGGACAAACTCTGACAATATGGTCTTGTGCTGCACATTAAATGCACAGGTTTAGAGTGCAACGTCTGTTTTTTTCTTGAGTGGACAACGGTCTTTTTATGAAACTAATGTCCATAGTCAAGGTAAACAAATCCTCAAGCTGGTCTGGGATACCAGTTCTTGACAACTCATCTTTTATGTCTTCAGACAGACCTAACCTATACTGATTCTTTAATGAGACTTCATTCCATAAGGAATCTCTAGCCCAAATCTTGAACTGGGTGATATAATGTTCAACTGGGTTGCTTAGCTGTCTGAGATTCCTAAGTTTGTTCTCAGCTGTTCTCAGCTGGCGGTAAGGGTCATCATAAAAGCTAGACATAGCTTTAAGGAAGTTGTCAAGGGAATTCAAATTCGGATCCTGTGACTCATAAAAGCAGTCTGCCCATGCACGTGGTTCACCTCTCATGTAAGAGAGGATTGTAAGAACTTTAGACCTATCTGTGGGATAGGTTCTGGGTCTTAGTTTGAATAACAACAAACACACATTTCTGAACTGCTTAAAGGTTGATCTGTCACCAGAGAATGTCTCTGGCAGTGAAACCTGTGGCTCTGACATGTGTCCATTACCAGATCTCTTAGCAGAAAGTGTCTCTCTGAGACTGATGAAACGGCATGTTATTCTGCTGATAAAAGCGTTGCTGGAATTTTTAAATGTGCTATTAAAGTTTGCACTTTTATGATATACTTGCTCTGTTACCCTTTTATTGGCTTCTACGGTCTGAGGACTTGTAACACTGCTTATCGTCTGATTCGATCCAATGCGGCTCACGCCTAACACCTGGGTACACTGTGTATCAGATTATCGCCACTCTCGGAGGCACTCCTTTGCTGTTGGATCTTCTATCAGTGTGACCTACTGCTGGCGTCCAGTGGCTCCTGTAACAAGTCTATCGGGCGACTTCATTGGTCCCGTGCTGCACAGTGAGGCACTCCGGTTGTGCCTTTTTGTTTGTGAGTAGCCATTACCTGAGAGGGGGGCCATTTGTGATTTCATCCTACCTGTTGATCTCCTACGTTATTACCCTAAGTGGCGCCTCTTTTTATCCCTGTACTTTTAGGGCTGATTTTACTATCTCTCTGAGACAGGCTCTTAAACTTTGATTCTCAATCTGTAAATCTCTGAATGCCTGAGTTAAATTGTCTAGGCGGAGATTTAGACTATGTATTTGCGGTGATATATCTGAGGCTTCCATTCTATAGTACAACAGTAATAGTATGTAGGTATTTTTAGGGCTAGATTATTATGTCATGGAATGTCTGATTATATATCACTAATATGGTATTTTGTATCAACTGTGTCAGAGTATATACTGTATATTGCTTTGCAACTCTAAACACAAATGATAAAATAGTATAGCCTCTTAAACCTTTAGGTAATATATAAATACTGAATATATTAACGGAAAAAAGGTGAGGCGTGAGAGAGTAACGTCAGAATGAAATAAGGTGTTTGTTTGGAAAACGTGTGTTTTAAGAGAAATTGGTAATTGAGCTACTGAAATAGGGTTTAGGTAGAATGTAACACAACAACACGCTTTTTAGGCAGTCAATATGATACAGAGTAAAGTACTTATGACCTGCTGCAAACATTAGAGAACAACACACCTTTAGGCAGTCAATATGTTACATAGTACAGTACTCATGACCTGCTGCAATATTCCGGACAAGATTGCGAACCCAAACCTCCGAGTGTTGGAATAGAAAGGAGGAGGATTGATGACAGTCAGATGTTGAGAGGTTGCCCGGGGCTGTGGCTATGGCTCGGTGTCCATGAGGGCAGCGGTTGCTGCTGGCAATCCGGAGAAGCGTGTACAGACGCTGCGGTATGACGTTAGAGCCTAGAGGGATTCTAGATAGAGCGGAACAAAAGTTCCAGAGTATCCTACGGAAAGATCTTTAGCTGCAGTAACAACAATAGCTTTAGATTGCTTCAGAGCTGGAGAGGCATGTTAGGAGTTATGCTTCAATAATCCAGCAATGAAGCACTGTAGGCGGCCCCTTATATTTAGAATAGTTACTCCTATTAGGGAGTTAAGGTGGTATGAACAGATATGGAATGATATTAAGGTGGAATACAGGAGGTATATGACAGATGACTTTGCCGGCTGGATGGATCCTTCAAGTGGGACTTCAACAACTGTAAGTGGATCGTCAGGGGTTAGTGTTAGTTTTTTTTTAAGGGTTTTTTGGGTGGGCTTTTCTTTTAGATTAGGGTCTGGGAAGTAAAAGAGATAAACGCCCTTTTAAGGACAATGCCCATACAAATGCACTTTTCAGGGCAATGGGTAGCTTAGGTTTTTGATAGAGTTAGGTTTTTTATTTTGGGGGGTTGGTTGGGTGGTGGGTTTTACTGTTGGGGGGTCTTTGTATTTTTTTTCAGGGAAAAGAGCTGATTT
>CAJPDP010326602.1:0-18108 GCA_905336975.1 Bombina variegata variegata
CTAAAGGTAGCCACCAATCAGCAAGTACTACCAACAGTGCTGAACCAAAAGTGGGCCATCTCCTAAACTGACATTCCTGCTTTTTCAAATAAAGATACCAAGAGAATGAAGACAAATTGAGAATAGAAGTAAATTAGAAAGTTGCTTACAATTGCAAGCTGTATCTGAATCATGAAAGGAAAAAAAATTTGGGTTCAGTGTCCCTTTAAGAATTGATTAACAGGAAATACTTTAAAGGGACACTGAACCCAATTTTTTTTTTTTTTGTGATTCAGATAGAACATGCAACTTTCTAATTTACTCCTATTATTCAGTTTTCTGCTCTTGCTATCTTTTTTTGAAAATCATTAATGTAAATCTTAGCAGCCAGCCCATTTTAGGTTCAGCCTCATGGATAGTGCTTGCTTATTGGAGGCTGACATATTTACCCACCAATAAGCAAGCATAACCCAGGTTCTCAACCAAAAATGGTCCGGCTCCTATGCATCACATTCCTGATTTTCAAAAAAAGATAGAGAATGAAGAAAAATTAATAATAGGAGTAAATTAGAAAGTTGCTTGAAATGGCATGCTCTATCTGATTCACGAAAGAAAAAACTTGAGTTCAGTATCCCTTTTAATTGAATTTTAAAAATAAGTTAAATCCGATTTTTCAATATAAAATAAGATTTCACAAAAAAAGGATATTTGCCTCATGTTAATACTGGCGCACTTACAATTGTTCCCTGAAGTTCATCTGCTCCCTGAAGACATCTGCTCCTTATTGATGTGAATGCTTCTGGTTTATTAACACATATATTGCTTTGCATATTGTTGCCCCTTTTGTAAACTTTGAATTGGGTGCTTAAAAAAAATCTATTAGTTTCAGACTATTTTTTTTTTTTCTATCTCCACTTAGGTGCATTTGAGGACACGGCTTTCGCTTCTCTAGCTGATGTTGTGAATGAGAACACCTTGCGAGCCATTGTCGAGATGGGTTTCACACACATGACTGAGATCCAGCACAAATCTATAAGGCCCCTGCTGGAGGGCAGGTAGGGCAAGCACAATATCTGCCTTCCCTTTGTGTATATGTGTGCATTACTTCATGATAGGTTTGCTTTATAATGGGAACATTTTTGTTGTATTGGCTGTCTAATAATGGCTGCATGAGACCTAGGGCAGCTGTGAGAAAGTGTGCAATCTTTGGACATAAATGTGCCTACAAAAAAAAGTTAAATGGACATTTAACTCCAAAATGTATCTTCTCCCCCAAACATTTTGTTTAATGAAAAGATAACATTGTAATATACATTACTTGTTTGTTTTTTACCTTTTCTTTAAAATGAAAATTGTTTATTCCATTAGCTTTTACCCTCCACAGTTTACTCAGCTATGTAATCTCTTAAAGGAACTCAACACTAAATTCCCCAAAATTATTTTTATGTACATAGGGAAACAAACGTTGTAATGCATTACTACAGCAAAAGAGATACAATACATTGAGCTTTTAAGGGTGTGCATCACTGTACTGCTACTCAATGCAAACTGGTTCTAAAATGAAAGTTTTAAATTATTTTTGTAGTGCAGTCTTTAAAACCAATTACCATCTGATATGAATGCCCATTCAAAGCTATTATCATTGTTACTGACAAGCAAAAGTATCCAGTAGCAGTGAGGGACACTAGGTGGTTTCAGTGTAGATATTATTGTAGGACAGAAATCATCATGATGTGCTTGCTCATTCATTTATAGAATCATTTAATCCCCAAGTATGAAACATATAAAAGGAATTCTTCATGGTGCAAAGGCATCAGATGACAATAAACAAACAAATGCAATTAGCAGTGTACAAATCTAACCATCACATATATTCACAAAGAGTTACTAAAGTGTAATTTATTGTACCGGAAGTGAAATAAGAGAAGCGTTCCTGTTTGCTATATTAATAGCCTGGGGGAAAAACCATTCAGAAAAGGATTTGTCCGAGTTGGTAAAACTGAACATTTGACTATGATAACAAGAGACGATTAAGAAAAACAATGTCCAGAGTGAGGTGAATCGCATACAAATGTTCCTACTTTTCTTATTCCTTGAAAAGTAAATGTCATTAAGAGAAATAAGTTGACATTAAATGTCTCTCCCAATTTGGTGTAGTCTCCCAAGTAGCAGAGCTGTACCAGGTTAAAATAGAGGATGACAAAACTGAATCAGTGATGGCTGAATAAAAACAAATTAAGTTTTTGAGACGGGTCAAATTGTTTAAGTTGCCTTAAGAAGTAAAGGTTGCTGAGACTTTTTAATTATAGTAAAAATGTTGATGTCATGTTGAATTGTTGTGCCAAGGAATTTGTATGCAGTCTTTAATTACCATCTCTTTGGTTTTATGAAAATTTAATTCTAAAGTGTTTGCTTCACTTCACATGTTACCAGCCTGTCTACTTCCATGTTATTGAAATTTGCAGACAACACTATTCTATAACTTCACAGATTCATTTGCAGAAGTACAATCATTCGTATATAAGGAATAGAGCAAGGGAGAAAGAACACAACCCTGTGGGACACCAGGGTTGGAAATCAGCCCATGTCTTTTAGTAGAATAATATGAATGATATATATACATGTAGAGGTTGTGATTGATTAGCAAGGGCACTGGGGATTCTGGGAAACGGGGAAATCAGTCAAACATACAAATATACTAAAACAAAGCTGTTACAGTGTGAAGCTGCAATTTCATGCAGTTTTACAATAATCTGGCATGTCTGCTTGTATACAAATCGTCTGTGGGGACAGCTTACTAGCTAATAAATAAATCTTCCACAAGTCTATTGGTGAACATTGACACTCCCCACAAGCATGAAAAAAGTTTTTTTTTTCTCTTTAGAAAAAGAAAATTGTTTTTCAATAAAAATATGGAAGAGAGACAGATACAGATTTTCTGGCTTCTACCTTTATATAATGCTATAGGAAACCACTGAAGATACTCTGACCTTCAGACTATTAGTACCATAATGACTGATATCTGGGACAACAACCAAATCTATACTGAACATGTCTTAACTTATTTTTTCAGCTGTTTGCTTCTATTCGCTATTTTGAAAATATATCAATATAAGGGTCTTTTGAGCCTTTATCTTAGTAACCATACTAACTATTTTGCATATTTAACTTCTTAAACATTACTGAACATTGTTATTCCGGTTTGGCTAATTTTTTTTTTATTGTTAAAAAGTACCACTAAACACATTAAAATAGCTTAATTAGTAAATGCATAATAAAAAGACTTAAATAATTTTAAATGAGTAGTAGATTTCTTTCTAATACTTTTTAAAGTTTAATTTTATTTTTCTTCCTACTGCAATGTGACAGCCATCAGCCAATCAAAAAAATGCATATATAAATTATATATATATATATATATTGTTCATGATGTCCATAGACATTAACAGAATGTGATAGAAGCTAAAGACTATCTCAATTTGTGAAGCATATTTCATGATCAGAAAACTTACATTTCCCGTTTTGTGCTATTTTTAGGGATGTTCTGGCTGCTGCCCGCACTGGGAGTGGTAAAACCTTGGCTTTCCTTATACCAGCAATTGAATTGGTTTATAAACTCAAATTTATGCCACGGAATGGTGAGCGTTTTAAGAAATCTTTGCTTGTCTAATGTCGTCTGATTTGATATACTTGTCATAACTCCCTTGTACAATAAGATGTAGCTGTCTCTCATTCTCTTTAGGGCCAGCTTCATCCTCTCGTTATCCAGTCTCCCCTGTTTCCCTTTGTATAACTGTAATTGTTTAACCTACTTTTTTTTTTCTTTTTTTTTTTTCTCCAACCATGTCAGGTACTGGTGTCCTCATTTTGTCCCCCACAAGAGAGTTGGCAATGCAGACATATGGGGTTCTAAAGGAGCTTATGACTCATCATGTTCATACCTTCGGTTTGGTCATGGGAGGCAGTAATCGATCAGCAGAGGCACAAAAACTAGCTAATGGGGTAAACATTGTGGTGGCAACTCCGGGCAGACTGCTGGACCATATGCAGGCAAGTTAATTGTCCTCTGTTGTATTTGTGCAGTATATTTTGTAGATTTTCTGTGTTTTCTAATGCTCTGCCTTATTTTGTTATACTGCAGAACACACCTGGCTTCATGTACAAAAACCTGCAGTGTCTGGTTATTGATGAGGCAGATCGGATCCTAGAAGTTGGCTTTGAGCAGGAAATGAAACAAATAATAAATCTGCTGCCAAGTAAGTTTGTCCTAACTAGTACAGAAAGTGTTAACATGAAAATACAGGTTTATATGAGGATTCTGTTAGCTTTTACTTTTATTTCAGTGACTACAGAAAAAAATAATATATATATATATATATATATATATATATATTTTTTTTTTATTTTTTTTTCTAATGTTGTTAACCAGCTGTAAGAAGCAAAGTGCATGTAATTAAAGGGACATGAATTCCACTATTTATTTCATAATTCTGATAGAGCATACAAGTCTGCTGCTTGGTGGCTGCCCAAATATGCCTCTTGTCATTGGCTTACTATTGTGTTCAGCTATCTCCCAGTAGTGTATTGCTGCTCCTTCAATAAAGGATACAGAGAGAATAAAGCAGAATTGATTATAGAAGTAAATTAAAAAGTAGTTTAAAATTGAATGTTTTATTTCTATCATGAAAGAAAAAAAAATGGGTTTCATGTCCCTTTAAGTATAGATTGATTTAGAGTAGCATTACTTAGGACTTTGTGCAAGACCCACATTTGGATTAAGGGTGTTCAGATAAAATGAATATAATCCTGAATCTCCATGCCTTATCTGATCACTATCTCTCAATACTGCGAGTGTCCAACATTATTGCGTGAGAACAAAAATGTTGTTATATCTAATGAACTTAGATGCACACAAGGTACTGTTCTAAAGCTCAGATTTTCAGTACTATTCATCCATTCATACTGTGCTGTTATGGAAATCCAATCACTGTGTCACCAGCAATGTTTTACAGTAAAGATTTGTGTTTGCATGGCCTGGGTGTATGTCACTTGCAATCAGTGAAGTTAGTGTCATTCTCATACAATAGATAGAGAATTATGTAACCTGTAGAAGGTCATATCCCAAATCCAGGAAAGTACTGGATTATTTTTGACTGCTAATATTTGATTATTTTTTACATATCTTTATAAAAATACTGTTATCTGGTTACTTTTTATTAGTAATTTGTTTTTTAACAGAGTGGTGGGGCAATTCAAAGTAATTATTTGAAGATGCATGAGTTTTTTTATATTTCCTGTTTTTCAGAACGCAGACAGACAATGCTGTTTTCTGCCACTCAGACTCGCAAGGTGGAAGATCTTGCTAGGATCTCCCTGAAGAGGGAGCCTTTATATGTGGGAGTGGATGACCACAAAGAAACAGCCACTGTGGATGGACTGGAACAGGTACTGTAACTTCTATGCTATCTGCTTTTTTTTGTCCTTATTTAAGGTGTTTCTCATTTTGAATAGTTTAACCCCTTAACGATACGGACATATCCTTTACATTGCATGTTCTTAAAGATCCATAATAAAAGTACCCTTTTTTAATGCATACATTTATTTCTTAGCACATATGTTATTGGCATGAAGCTTATTTGTAAAATAATTCAGTAAAAATATGTGAATTAATTACCCCTTTAATGATAAATATTTATTTTCGTCATCATGTAAAACCGCCCCCTAATCTCAAGGGGCTTTTCCTGCTGGTGCCGTGGCAGTGAGTTTACACAAGCGGGTATTCAGACATTTACTGTCATACATGGGGCTGTCAAAATGTAGAATAGTTCACTGCTTAGGGAGCATCATATTTTTCCATATTAAAAGTACAGGATTTACTTTGCTAAACCTCATACCATTGCAGACTTCCCTGCACATAACATTTTCTCTTCTGCCTGCTGCACCGTATTTACTTTGTTTTGGGAACAGCTTTACAGCAGCTGCTATTTTAAGGAAGTACTGATCCTTCACACATGACTGCACAGGGGTTATCTAAATATTCCATAGCCTTGTTTGATTCACTTCAGAACTGCATGTGAGGGGTATATAACTGGTGCTGTAAATGTTCAGATGACCTCAGTGCAGTGTGAAGGATCTTTTCTTCCATTGTGTTTTTTTTTTGTTTTTTTTTCTCAGCTTCTGTAAAGCTGTTTCCCAAACAAGGTAACACGGAGCAGCTGTTATGTGCAGGGAAGTCTGCAATGATATGAGCTGCAGACACGGGCTGCCTGGTGTTAATATGCAGGGAGCTCTTGATCTTTACTACAACATATTATTCTTCCGCTCTGCCTAGCCTGAGACGCTGCGTATGTAGGAAAATGACTGCTGAGCTAATGTGCGCATGTTCATTGGCTCTGGCAAGTCGTCCGACTGTACTGTTTATTGGGCTGTAAATGATCAGTTTCATTGGGCAGTAAATCGGATACATTATAAAGGTGAATATAATAAAAACTGCTTAAAAAAATAGATGCCTATTGCAAATTTTTAAATGAAAGCATAATCTTTTTTTAATGATTCTTCAAAAACGATTATAATGTGCCTTTTAAGGTTTTTTTTTTTTTGACCCTGCAATAGTGTGGGTCTTTCCGCAAGCTCTGAGACGCTACTACAACATGGCTCATTCCCCCGAGGCATTTGTCTATAGTGCAGTTCCTCCGGTGTCTGCCAGTACCGGGCTATTTAACCCCTGCAAGTAAAAAATACATCCAACATATCCGTTAAGGGTTTTAAGAAACCTAAAACACACCTTGTAATTGGTGTTTTCCATCCAAGTTTGAACACTTTCTGATAGCCTTAACATCTGGTTTGCTGTAGTTTTTTTGTTAATAAAATCTGCATTGTTTTGCAGTATGTATCCTATCACAGCTACTGAGGCAAATTAGTGGCAGATGTGTAGCAGGCTTTGAAGTCTGCACTTAAAATTCTTAGAATTTGAAAATCCACTATTTTCAAAGTTAAATTACAGGAAATGGTGTTGAATAAAGAATGTATATAGCAGATTTCTTTTTACTACCCATAATTATTATATATTGCAATCTGAAGATATGCTATGTTCCTTCTGCTTTTCCTGTGTCCAGAGGTTTTCATTATAACTATGATTATATATCTGTATTTCTCCTTGTGAAAGTGCGACACACTAAAATCTGGATTTGCACAGATCTTTGTGTTGTATTTTCACAAGAAAAATCCAGCTCCAAAAAGAGCCGAATAACGCGAGTGGCCATTTTCTCCCACATTTGGCAGCTAACAAAACGACCAAATGCACATCCCTAATTTTAACAACTTGCTGCTATTATGTTTTCAGAAAACGCCATTTTGCTTTTTAGTTACATAATATATCGGATGATTGTTGGTACTTAAAGGTACAGAATTTTTTATTGTTTAAAAAGATAGATGGGGCGTGTCTCCAGACAGCACCTTGAGTGGTAGCAAAATTGGTAGCTGCCTGTGGGATACTGATAACTTGCCACCTATCGGTTATGAAGCCATCTAACTTATACACTTTGATGACTGGATTCTACAGATCCTGCTGGTCATTTTGATATTAGACTGTGCCAAGTTCTGCACCAGAAAAAACGTTTTGAAGCGTTGAGGCCTGCAGCAACCCTCGTGGAGGCCTTCAACACCCCCCTCCGCAAGCAATAATACGGGGTATGAGCAGCCAGTGCACTGCTATAAAACTGCTCTACATCACTATTCAAGCGCTAATTAAATTATGGAGAATACCCAGATTATAGATATGTTGAGCACGATCTTGGAGTCCCAAATAATCCATCTCTGCAACATTATAGAGAAAGCATTCCGTTCTGACTACCGCAGCTGCAAGAAAACAGAGGAGCAGGTGCAGGAAGCGAATCCTCCTGAACCTAACATAAGAGAGGAGAAAAACACAGGGACCACCAATTGCAATGTCAGTGACAATTCTAATTCTGACCCAAGAATGACGATGCAATCAGGAGCTCATACCACTACTATGGAGACTTCATCATATGTGCCCGGGGACGCAACTAAGCAGCAACAACACCCACATGGACAGGACCCTGCTCCTACTCATCCTTTCAGACAACGGAGCGATCCAGATCACGGCTTCCATTTGGCAATGACGAGACCTAAAGTAAAGGACATACTGAACACACTTGAGGAGAGCCGGTATGGGAAACCATCATACCTGCCATCAAAGGTCGGCACTCCAGCAACTCTGGCCCCATCTGGGATTTCTGCTCATAACCTCCTAGTGACCATTAAATCTTCCACTTATAGTTACCGGAGCATGTTTGGGAACTTTTCAACAACACACGACCTCCCCACTCCTGGATCACTTAGCATAAAGTTACTCATGACAAGTCGCCATGAGCGGCTAAGCTTCTTACCGAGTAGAGTGGGGATAGGTTGAAGCGTTCATCTCCGGTGAGGTGTAAGACCCTACCTGTTTGTTTGCCCTTATCAGCAATAGTAACGGTTTATCACCCTGCCACTCTTTGGGACCATTAAGCCCATTTATGACGGATATATTGCCTGAATTCAGTAGACACTCATGCAGGACTTTGCTGAACATTTAAACCGGTTACAAAAACAAAAAATTAGGAGGCTCAGATACAGGAGCTATATGATGTTTATACCCCCCACTGCTGGACGTCTAGTTATGTTCCTTTGTTAAGTATGGCATTGTGTGTTTGTCTTTAATATTTAGACAGGATGGTTTCACAATTATACCGACTGCATCGGTTATTGCAAATATTATTGAAGTTATGTATTTAAAATTAAGTATTCATATGCGCAGCACACATAACAGTAATGTATGCTAGATCTGTCATGCCCATACAGTCTTAGATGTTTATCTGTATTTTAATTTTGAACTGTGCCCTCCCAGGCTTGTTATTTAGAGATACTAGCTCAAGTACAAAGATATGTGTTGCAAGCAATGACAGGATTATATTCTAGTAGCACTACCTGACTAACCCCTTTCTTTTACACCTTAACGATTTTTAACATATTGAAACACTACCTCCTATGACTATTCTATTGCTATATAACATACTAATGCCTGTCATTGTCTCTATACTATAAGATCTGGTGCCTTCAGCACTTAATGTGTAATGACCCAGTGCATTATGTCCTCCTTTTCCCTGATATGCGATACAGTTAATGTATTCCATATTATTTTAAGGAGTTTATCTTTGTATTATACTGCATGTGAGGCTAATGCTGTCTAAGATTGCTCACTCCCCCAGACTCTAAACTTCGCCATTGTGTTTTCTTATACATTACAACATCGCAAGTTTTTACACTACTACTATTTTCTAGTTCATTATAAAATTTAGATTGTACCATTATCATCATGGCCCAAGAGTGGCCCTAAGCTTTATTAACCCGCCCCTCTCATTGCCACATGATAATACATAGGCCCAAGAGTGGCCTCCTGTTCAATGGGGGTATATTAAAATGTAAAACGGAGGTCTAATTTAGGTCGATCCATACTCCTTGCAGATAATATCTTGAATCCTGGTACAGTGGTTACTGTATTGAATTGAGTTTCTTGTATGCCTGTATAATATTTTAAATACAATTGACTGTAATAATTTCCTCAAAACCTCAATAAAAAATTTATAATGAAAAAAAAAAAAGATAATCCCTTTTATTAGCCATTCCCCAGTTTTGCATAACCAACAAGGTTATATTAATATACTTTTTACCTCTGTGATTACCTTGTATCTAAGCCTCTTCAGACTGCCCACTTATTTCATGTCTTTTGACAGACGTGCATTTTAGTTAATCAGTGTTGACTCCTTAGTAACTTCACAGGAGTGAGCACAATGTTGTCTATTACACACATGAACTAGCGCTGTCTAGCTGAGAAAAACTGTCAAAATGCACTGAGATATGAGGCGGCTTTTAAGGGCTTAGAAATTGGCATATGAGCCTACCTAGGTTTAGCGTTCAACAAAGAATACAGAGAACAAAGCAAATTTGGTGATAAAAGTAAATTGGAAAGTTGTTTAGAATTGCATGCCCTATCTGAATCATGAATGTTTAATTTTGACTAGACTGTCCCTTTTTAAGAGTTTAGTATTAGTTTAAAACTGTTGTCTCTAATTTTCAGGGTTATGTTGTTTGTGCCTCTGAGAAGAGATTTCTTTTACTATTCACATTCCTGAAGAAGAACCGCAAGAAGAAGATGATGGTTTTCTTCTCTTCCTGTATGTCAGTGAAATATCATTATGAACTTCTCAACTACATTGACCTACCTGTCATGGCAATTCATGTGAGTAATGAAGGATTCTTTGTGCATGAAATATAGAAGTGTTAAATGAAAACTCCCTTTCCGAGTTTGCTTGGAAGCAACTTTTAATCTGAATTTTCTAGTGTTGACTTTGAATTAAACGGTTGCATGCCTATTTTTGGAGCAAGATGTTATGATTTTTTTTTATTGTACATTTTCTTATTTCATTGTTTCACTCATTTTGCTTCACAGGGAAGGCAAAAACAAACCAAACGGACCACAACCTTCTTTCAGTTCTGTAATGCTGATACTGGGATTCTGCTGTGCACAGATGTTGCTGCAAGAGGCCTGGATATCCCTGAGGTGGATTGGATTGTCCAGTATGACCCTCCAGATGATCCTAAGGTGAGCTCCCTAGTCATGCTTTTATGTTAACCATTCAGTGTCTGGACAGGCCTTGCAAATCATAACAAAGTTTATCCTTATTTAAACATTATTCAAAGCTGTGGGTCTGTTTTGGTGGTTCAGTGCAAAAAACGTTGTACCCTGTTGTCAAGGCAAATTTCGATGTGAATGATGTGAAACATTTTCATGATACTAGTTTATAGTTTTTTTTAAAACTATTTTTATAATGTGCTTCTCTGCATCCACATTATAAGACAAACTTTCTATGTTTGTATGTATACATATAAGCTGTTAAACTATAGCTACACAGTTTATCCTTTATGGACCATTATTATTATTATTTTAAGATGTCAATTTTATTTTATTATAGTGTTGGATACCGCTAAACTACCAAGTAATTTTGCAGGGGGATATAACAGTGGCCTCATGCTTTTATGTGAGTCAGAGTAGTTTGTGCTGAAAGTGGGAAAAACAAATACATTTCTTTGGATTTATTTTGTAATGTCATTGATCTGATTTGTAGAAATTAAATTTTACATGAATGTGGGCGTGTGCACCTGGTTTGCTTTCAGATTTATTAGTATATGAAAACCACTTGTATAAAATAGGTTACCAGTTGTTGGACATATATCTTTTCAGGAGTATATACATCGTGTTGGCAGGACTGCTAGAGGTATTGATGGGAAGGGCCATGCTTTATTGATCCTCCGGCCAGAGGAGCTAGGATTTCTACGATACTTGAAACAAGCCAAGGTAAAACCCAAAATACAGCGTTTAGTAGCCACGTTTGGCTAGCAGATAAACATGGAGCATTTGTGTGTGTGTGTGTGTGTATAATTTTTTTTTTATTATTATTATTCCTAAAGGTGCCGCTAAGTGAATTTGAATTTTCCTGGAGTAAAATTTCAGACATCCAGACACAGGTATGTATATATATTTATTTATTTTTTTAATTGTGTATTTCACATAACATTTGATTGAATTTAATAGTACGCTGCTAGTAAATGAGCCAAGTGCAATAAGGCAGCACCACACTTACTACCTTTGGTTGCCATGTGTCTTGTTCAGAGGGGAAATGCCTGGTATTTTGCAATTATTTTTTTTTTTTTTAACTGGTACTAGACTGAAATACTGCAGGAAAGCACTGGGAATGGCACATTCCAATCAAAAGTCTGTTCCTGGGATGGTGACTAGCCTAAGACTAAGGTGTTATGTATTTAGTTTGTTCCCTAGTTGAGCATGTCTCTCATTTTTAGATGCGGTACATTTTTACTATTCTCATCTGCCATAATGTGAGACTTCATGCTGCTGTGTAACTGATTTGTTTCTGCTTTCAGTTGGAGAAGTTAATAGAGAAGAATTATTACCTACACAAGTCTTCACAGGAAGCCTATAAAGCATATATCCGGGCATATGACTCTCATTCGCACAAGCAGATCTTTGATGTCAATACACTTGACCTGCCCAAAGTTTCCCTGTCCTTTGGTTTCCGGGTTCCTCCTTATGTTGACCTCAGTATCCTTTTACTGTTTTTTTGTTTGGAATTGTATTTATTTTACAAAATTGAAAAACAAATGATTGACCGCTCTGCTGTTAAGATTCACATTTCATAAAGGTTTCTAATTACAATTAAGATTATAGAAAACGTTATTATGGAAATTGCAGTCTTTATATGGCCACATTATATTTCCAATGCACTCATGCCCCTATACCCACCTCCTGTACAATTCATGTATTACAAAGTTTTACCATTGGTACCTGCACATAAATAAGGTTGTATATCTCAATGAGAATACAGAGTTATGTCTGAAACAACTTGCTTGAATTAATCTTTACAAATCGAAAAGCTATTTATTTTTGAGGAGGCAGTGTCCCTTTTTAAAAGGCAATTATAGTTGAAATGACATGCTCTAATTATGTGATGGCCAGCTTCCTAACACATTAGGGCCACAGATAAAAAATTTAGAAACCTTAAGGGCTGCTTATATATTTATGGGTACTGAATACGTAAATATATTTTCTGAAAATATCCAGGGGCACAGATTTAGATATTGTTGCATGGTAACCTATCTGTGCTGTTTTTCCCTCCCAGATGGCTCTTTTGAGGTGTGGCCACATTATTTATTATTATTTTTAGTTCCACATTCTCTTGGGGCCACATAAATTAATTTAGAGGGCCCCATTGACCATCCCTGGTCTATAATTCATTAGATCATGTAACTTTAAGACTAGCAACCTGCACCTCTGTTTAACCTTGCACGACCTAGCTGTGTAATTGGCGCTGACGATTGGACCAGCAGAGCTCTTTAACTCCATTCTGTGTGGTTAAGTACAGACGTGCATGGTTGCTAGTCTTAAAATTACATGCTCTAATGAATTGTGATCATGTCGTTTTTCAACTATAATAGCACTTTATCATGGATTATATGGTAGTTTTATCATGCAAGATGACCAAGTTGGGATCCATTGTTTAGTAGTAAGAGAATGGAATCCTGTCCTAGATTTATTTAGGTTTAACCAACTACAGAAGGTAAGCAATTAAACAAAACATGCTGGACTAATGTTGCCTTAACTACAATTTCTCAGATGTAAACAGCAGTGGAGGCAAGAGGCTGCAGAAGCGAGGAGGTGGTGGTGGATTTGGGTATCAGAAATCCAAAAATTTGCACAAAACCAAGATATTCAAACATATTGATAAAGGCAGTCGTGGTGGGAAGCGGCAGTTTACTCGATGAGATCTCTGCAGACACATGGAACTTATCTCCTGATAGGGGTTTCTGTTAACAAACTTGGACTTCTTAGTAAACTCCTGTTCTCAACTCAGTGCATTGAGAATGTTTTGGTATTTTACTAAACACATTGCAATTAAATTTTACACCCTGAAAATCATGTGAGCATTTAACATTTGTTCATTATGTTTAACTGTAAAGTTTTTAAAGTTGCAGTCCTAATTCTACAGTTGTGTATATATAAGACCTATTCTTAATACCTTATTTTCATAAAATATAAATGTCGTTTTACCTATATTATCCATTTTCTGTGTTTTGTTGCCTTTTTCTAATTATCATTTTCAACATGGATAAAATGTCAGTTACCTAGCAAACCAAGTAGACTCCTAATACAGTTGCTTGGCAAGCTGACTGATTGCCAGGTTTATTTGAGAGAAGCAGTGTGTGATTGGCAGACTCAGTGGTGCCTTGGAAAAGCATGTTAGGTTATGTTGGATACAGACTGTTAGGTCTTGTCAGTTAGAAAGAGCAGTTTAAGAGGAAGGGATAAGTATTTAGTGTCTACAATAAACACTGAATAGCAGCTTGTGTTGGCAAAGCATTTAGAAGGTTGCACTCGTGTTGCTTTACGGTTTTTGAAATGGAGCATTGTATTGTGCTGAATGACAGGACTTGTCTTTTACAAACTGTTTAATCAGATCTACTTTATCATTGCAGTTTAGTAGAGACTTGTGTACAAGGTATTTACCTCAACGATCATGCTTATCTATACACCCTGTAGATTTTAGTACTCATAAGATTTCCCACCTTACATAGAGCAACCAACAGTATTCTTAAAGATGTCCTTTAGTCAGTTTTTATTTTTAACAAAGCTAAACCACTAAAGCCAACTATGATACGTGTTGTATGTACTGCTTGCCAATTAAATTTTATAGATACTGAGCACACACCGAGAATACTTTCTCCTTCACTGATGATGTATCGGAACATGAAATGTGAGAGTTCATATGGTGAAGGGGGATAAATGTGTGCACCTTTGCTCAGTCATTTTTTGAATTATGTTGGCGATTAAAGCAGCTATTGGAAATATGAAATTCAAAAAAGTGTTGTCCAGAACCCTTGATTTGTCTGTGTATTCTGGGTTTGCATGGTGCTGTCAATCTTTCACGTTATTCCCTGCCACAATTTTTCATTACTTCTGCCTGACCCCAGCCGCAGTAATCATTGTTTTATTCTTACTAACGCCTCTCTCTGTTTGTTCTGGTTTCCTAAACTACTGATGGTCAGTGTTTTGAATTCCAAGGAATGCATTCCATTTGTTTTGAAGGGAGTGGAAAAACTAAAATTTTCAGGTTTAAATTATAGAAATATAAATATACAAAATAAAAAAGCCATTGCACAGTTTGACTATGTGTATATATTCTTTTTTTTTTTTTTGGGGGGGGGGGGTATAAGTTAAGCTGTTATACAAAGTTTCATCCACATAGCTCTTTATATTGATTTGTACTCTTCACCTCAATTATATTAGGAAGTGACAGAATTGTTATACAGGTAGTATTTACATTTTTTCCTTTGCACTAATGTATATTGAGATTTACTAAAAAGATCAATTATCTAGATATACTATACCCCCCTCCATTTGAGAGAGAAAAAAAAACTAACTTTCTTTTCAGCAAAAAAAAAGTGTCGTAATGTTAATTAAATTTTCTAATTGCATTACTTCAGGTATAGTGGTGAATTTCCGTTTTTAAAAAAATAAATAAAATTCCTTTAACAAAATTATCATATTTACTAAATTAAAAATTATTTATATAGCTCAAATCAAACTATTTTCTGGTGACAAATCTTTGACAGCCAATAGCCTGTTTTCCTTTTATAACTTTTTAATCTTTGGACAGCTCCATACAAGAAGTAACTGTATAGGTGCAGATTTAATACATTTATAACAATGCTAATTATCACCTTATTTTGGGTGTTATATGCTTGATGAATTAACTTTATATGAGATTCTCTGTGTTTCAGATGGGGAAGTCCTTTCTACAACTTTCAAGCTTTGAGACAATATCTGATAATTTACATCTAGAATACCTGATTTATGCTAATTTTCTGAAATAGTATTAAAATATTAAACCAATTACCAGTGAGGTCCTTTAATATTTTTATTTTTTTTCTAGTATAATTGGAGAAAAGGGTTTCCAAAATCGACCATGACCAATCGTATCCAAATCTTTCAATAAAGGAATTATGCCTTATAATGCATAGAATGGAATTTAGTATTCCAAACTCAAATCTACCCTCTTCAAATATTTTAATCACGTTATTTCTGTTGTCAATCAACTTCTAAGTACCACTAAGCAGAGCAGAATTGCACAGTCAATAAATGCATAATAAAACTATTCAAAAGCACTAAATCTGAATGTTAAATGAGTAGTAAATTTTTTTGTGTGCTTATAAAAAGATTGTGCACATTTAGATAATGGAATTGAATTGGTAAATCGTTTAAAATTGTGTGCTCGATCTGAATTCAAATTACTAGGTTCAAAATCTGGTTCCCCACAATGGTTGAAAACCATGAGACAGAGCAATTAAAATTTTTAAAGCCACAAACTTTACATCATTCCAAAAAAACTAGTCACAAAACATAGAAGATTTTAGGAAACCAAATCTTAATTTTTGTTTTATTGAAATAGGAAATGTTTAAGATTCTGCTTTAGATAAAATTAGAGTATACTTATTACTATACCATTTATTCAGATTTACCAAAAATATAATACCCATCTATAAAAAGAGAATCAGATGTTTATTTAAAAGTAATACATTTATTCTTATCTGTTTTATGTATCCAGAATATTTCAGATTTTTGTTTAATTTGTATCCTGCAAAATAGCCAAATTCTTCCAAAAATGATATTATTAATGACTCATTCTTAAAAACATTTCTTATAAATCAGTCATTCATCTGCATATAAGGACAATTTAAAGGGACAGTTTACACCAATTTTAATTCAATTGCATGTAATAGACACAAATATGCACAGATACTGATTTAAAAATCCAGTATAAAACAGCTTACTTAGAAGCTCCCAATTAAGCACTGTTAATGAGGTTAGTCTGACACACTCCCTGAAAGAGGCTGACAGCAGACCTTCTTCCCACCCGTGCGTATTAATAGACTCATTATACAAACAGAGAAGCAATGTGAAGTCTGTAGACATCGGTATACATCTAAAGTTGGGGCTTGGTTAGGAGTCTGAAAATCAGCACAATGTTAATTAAAAATAAGCAAAACTATACATTTTTACAATAACACTCCCAGATAGGCTATATAAATGGATCATCTACAACAAATTTATTCAAAGAACAATCTAGTGTACAATGTCCCTTTAACTTTTTTCCTATTTTAATCCCTTATAATTCTTGTCGGAGTCCAATAGCTAAAGGTTCAATAGATAGATTTAAAAATAGGGGCAGCCCTGTCTTGTACCTTTTTGCATTATAATTGGTTCTGATAGTGTATTATTCACTATTATAGATAGATATGGTTAATTTTCCAAACCCGTTATCTTTGCAAAATTACCACTTATACCAAGTAATAGGCAGTAGTAAGAGTCAAAATCCGCCTGAGCACCTAATGCAAAATTTGCCCCCTCCTATGCCAACCTATTTATGGGTTGGTGGGAGCTGTTCCACGTCTATGGAGAAAGGAACCCATACAGAGACAGAATTATACATTATCATCGATATATAAATGACCTGCTGTTCATCTTTGAAGGCAGTGAGGAGGAAGCAAATACATTTTGTGAATATCTCAATCAGAATGATTGTGGTATTAAATTCACTAGTGAACAGGATTTGAGAACTGTGATTCTTCAGTATAGTTCATGTCACCCTAGACGTGTAGTGAAGAGTATCCCAAAAGGGGAATTCATTTGAATAAAGAGAAACTGCACTAATGAAACTGACTATCAAAGACAAGCAAATCAGGTGGCTGTAAGATTAAAAGATCAAGGTTACACAAATGAAAAATCTGAACAAAGCTAAAAAAAGTGTAGATCAAATAGACAGAGAGGACTTGCTTAAAGGGACAGTATACACTCATTTTCATGTAACTGTAATAGACACTACTATAAAGAATAAGATGCACAGATACTGATCCAAAAATCCAGTATAAAACTGTTGAAAAACTTACTTAGAAGCTTTCTGTTTAGCTCTGTTGAAAAGGTAGTTGGAAAGCCCACTGCAAGTGGTAAATAAAACACTCCCCCTTCTTTTGCATATGAAAAGACCCTTTACACAAACAGGAGCAAACTGGAGTAGGTGGCTGACGGTATTCTCATAAAACTTTGGGGCTTGGTTAGGAGTCTGAAAATCAGAGCAATGTTATTTAAAAATAAGCAAAACTATACAATTTTAAAAAAAAAACACTTTATGGGCTATATAAATAGATCATCTAAAAACATTTATGCAAAGAAAAAAATGTGTATAATGTCCCTTTAAGTACAAACGGGTTCAAAGGGAAAATAAAAAACAAAGTTCATCACAGCATATAGTCTACAATTTAATAAAATATGCAATATTGTAAAGGAATCATTACCAATACTATATTCTAATCCCAATCATTAAAGTGAAAGTAAATCCTAGTGTTTTACAAACGCTAGGATTTACTATTGAAACAAATAAAGGGGACTTTCATTCATAAAGTATAAGATACTTTATGTAGAAAGCTCCTTTATTTGAT
>CAJPDP010326677.1:0-10060 GCA_905336975.1 Bombina variegata variegata
AGTGACATGAAACCAGAGATTGAGAAACTGGTATCACTTCATCAAACCTATCCATTGGATAAGCAGTTTCTGGAACCACTAAATGTGGTTAACTCTTGCACAGTGACTATCGACATTAAAAATCTGGTAGCAGAAGAACAAGGCAACACAGTTTTAATTAAGCCAAAACATTATTTTAAAATGTTAATTTGTTTAAATGTTACTCCTTTAAATGATATTGTGCTTTATAAAACTTTGTAGCTTTATTAGTGGTTGTGCACTGCTGGTCTGAATATTTCTTTTTTTAGAGGGTAAGGTAGGGGGGCACTGGTGTTGAGTTTATGGAACCAAGGGTGCAAGACCTGAAAAGGTTTGGGAACCACTGCTATATATTATTCTTGAACTTTTTTTTGTTCCTTAAAACTGTGAAAGAAACCTGCAAAAATGTAAAGCTCCAGCACTTTACTGTGCACCCTAACCCCAAAACATGTGACGTAGACGTCAAAAACAAGAGGCAAGTCCATTGATCTGTAAATTCACACTGCTTATGTCATAGGGTGCAAGAATACGTAAACAACGGTATGATAGCTCTATGAAGATGCACGGTTTCACCAACAGGCACCTGTAAAGTGTAAAAGTGAGAGAGCTGCAGACGTAGGAGGAAACCAATAACATGGTGAGTAGTATCCCAGCTACTTTAGTTGTGCCCAGCAATTCAATATTCCTTCCTTTGAGTGCTAAGCTGGATTTAATATTTTTCTATTTTTTCCTTTTTTCAAATAAAAAATTTTTTTGACTCCCCCCCCCGAGATCCCCAAGACTTATACCATCTGAAAGGTTAGGCGATTACCTTTCCAATGGTGGGTCTTGGGGGTCTGTAGCTGCTTAGATCCCTGAGATACTGGTTTCTAAGCAGCATGCCCCCTTTCCCTATGCTTTGTATTGACAATTTTAAATAAAGTTGCACGGTGACGTCATCACGTCATTGCGCGTGACGTCACTGAACGTAACGGGAAGCCCCGGCGATGCCGGTCACTATGCAAACCCGATCGCCGAGGTAGGAGCAGGTGGGAGCCCCCAGATTGCAAAAAAGGTAGTTGAGTGCTAGCGACTGCTCTGAGCCGTCGTTAGCACTCAAGGGGTTAAATACAGTGTAAACCAGTGAATATTTAAAACATTTCAGTCAAAAGAGAATTGAAAGCAAAATAATTTAGTTTGGATCTAAGCAAAACCATTTCAAAGGAACAGGTCTACGGTGTCAATTCAAATGTGTCAAGATAAGTAGTACAAGGCGTCTTGCACAGCTATTCAAAGGTTTTCCAAATTTGAAGCTATTCCCAAACACCGCCTCCCCCTCTAATCTATCACCAATGCTTCAGCTGGACTCATCACTAAAGTCGCTGATCTACATCATCTACCCCGCTCTGCCAGTCCCTACACTGGCTCCCAATACACTTTACAATACAATTCAAAATATTAACCTGACCTATAAAGCACTCTGCAACCCCAACCCACCCTCTTCGCTTAGCCTCTGACCCACATCTCTCCACTCCTATCATTTCTTCTTCACTCACTTGCCTCCAAGACTTCTCACGTGTTGCTCCTCACTACCCCTCTCCATCTACAACTTTCAGCCATGCTTTAAGAACTCACCTATTCAGAGAGGCTTGCCCTCTCAGTTTTTCATCCTACCCAAAATAAATCTTGAACTACCTTGATTTATTGCTGCTACTGCAATCCACACAACATACTACCCCAAACCTTTTATCACTACAACCTCATTCTGTAGACTGTAAGCTCTTCAGATCCTATGTTTGTACTAGTTTTGTTTTGTCTGTTATGTATTTACCATAAATCTTTGTCACTTTGTACCCAGTGCTACACATGACGATAATAATAATTCAAATCAACTGGTATTTGCAATTATGTGGTTTTACTAGGGCTTTGCATGGTGTTAACTTCACAAATACTTTGCAGCTAGATTTGACTATGGTATTTCAATATATCAGAAAACATTTCTCTTACAAATTGTAGTATTATTTTATCCTCATGTATTTTTTTAACTTCCATTCTTAAACATCCGTAATGAAAACCCATTTGGCCTGTTTTGAGTATAATTTCCTGGCTGTTACCACTGTGTCTTTATGTAAATGTTGAGGTCACAAATTAATAAACGAGTGCTTCATTTTATTAATAACAAACATACAAATCAAGTTCAAATCAAACTTCTAAAACTATTAAACCCATACAAAATTAAAATAAGTATGTGAGAAAAATCATTTATGATATGAAGTGTTTGATATATAACTACAAAACTATAAAATTATACAATATTATATAAAATTGTTAATTGAACGTGATTAATTAAATCAAATTGCATTCAAACACATTAGACGGTCATCATCAAGTAATCATGTTTTATGTTCTGTTTGGTGGCATTTGTAGCCATAAAGTAAATCAAATATATTTTTCTGTTAAGATTGTTTGAGGTTTATCGAGCCCTTCTCCTCCCTTTGACTGCAGATACGCACAAGCGAACTTGCAGTCACGGTTTATCAAGCAGCGGTCATCAGACCACTGCTTCCCTACCCTGATCTCCACCTCTTAGGTGGAGAATTTAAATCTCCCCGTTCTCTTCCGACCAGGGAGATTGACAGCTCCTGCCCATGCGAGATTGGCTGTGCGCTGGCAGGTAGCGCAAAGGAGTGCTCGTGTGCAATGTTACATGCAGGCAGCAAATGGCTGACCTCCAGAGGAGAGGTCGGGCCGACAGGGGCTCTTTGTGGCAACAAAACAAATGAACAAATACAAAATCTGTTACTTTCACTTCTCTGTCTAATAGAGAAACTAAAGAAACAAATAAGAAATAAAAAAAATAAAAACATCTGCACACGTCTTTTGTCACTGACTTAAAACAGCAATGTTAAACCGAACATGCAGGAGAATTAATGGACTGAAGGCTTTAAAATGTACTTGGCATGTTGTTGCACAAGCTTGTCTCTTCAATAATTACTTCATCTTCATCCTCTGTAGTGAAAATATTGCTCAAAATACAGCTGCATAACATCTGACACCGTATCGTATTGAGATTAGTAAATTAAGAGAAAGAAGAGTCGATGAAAATCTAGTATACAAAACAATTTGCCAAGTAAGTGACGCTAATAGACGGCATTTTAATAAAAAGGTATAAACATATACAAGTGACATACACAATGGTTAAACGGACATTCAACAATTTCATTACCCAGAAATTAGTCATTCTACAACCCCCCTCCCCCACAGAAACGCTTAAAGGGACAGTCTACTTGATTTTTGTTAGTGTATAAAAAGATAGATAATGCCTTTACTACCCATTCCCCAGCTTTGCATAAACAGCGTTGGTATATTAATATACTTAATAACCTTAAAGGGATATGAAACCCAAACGTTTTCTTTTGTGAGTTAGACAGTCAGAACATACTTTTTTTTTTTTTTAAGTTTCCAATTTACTTCTATTATCAAATTTGCTTCGTTCCCATGATATTCTGTGTTGAAGAGATACCTAGGTAGCATCTGTAGCACTACAGGACAGGGAATAGTGCTGCCCTCTAGTTCTCTTGCAAATGGATAACATTTTTGCAAAACTGCTGCCATATAGTGCTCCAGAAACAAGCTGGCTCCTAAGCTTATGTCCTAGCTTTTTACCAAAAGATACCAAGAGAACGAAGAAAAAAATTATAATAGCAGTAATTTCAAAAGTAGTTTAAAATTGCATGCTCTATCTGGATCATGAAATACATTTTTTTGGGTATCATATCCCTTTAAAGATTGCTTGTTTCTAAGCCCCAGCAAGACACCTGTTATCTCGACGCTTTTCTTTTGCTTTTTACAATCACAGTCAGACACTGCTAGTTCATGTGTGCCTTATAGACAACATTGTGCTCACTCCCGTGAAGAATGAAAATGGTTATGCAGGAACCAGAACTATTTGGCCAAAATGCAAGATTGTAAAAAGCACTGAGATAAGGGGAAGTCTGCAGAGGCTTAGATACAAGGTTATCACAGAGGTAAAAAGTGTATTAATATAACTGTGTTGGTTGTGCAAACTGGGGAATAGGTAATAAAGGGATTATCTTGTTAAACAATAGCAATTATCAAGTAGACTCACTTTATGTTTAAATAATTTTTATTAAGGTTTCACAGTTTATAAAGACCTTTTACATCAAAATTTGCATTTCACATGTTCAAACGGATAGATTATGGAACCAGATACCAAAGAAAAAAAAAAAACAGAACTTTTTTCGAACTTGTAAATCTCAATGATTCAAAAACTTAACAGCAGTTCTCTGCAAATGTGATGCAATACCAGATATGTGTTATCACCAGCATTAGTGCAGTTTATAAAAAAGAGTGATGGGAAAACATATCCCTTCAAACAATGGTAAATACATGAAACCAGTGATTCCATACAGTTGAGTGTGTGTGTGTGGGGGGGGCAGGGGGGGGAACAACTGGGAAAAGAGTGACAACACAATACATATAATAAAGTTTGCTTTTCAGTATCAAAATTTGCAATGCCTGTCCAAAGCCAATCAGGAGCCTATATGGGGTAAACCCTAGACTGATTCTTCCTGATTCAATCAGGAGCCCCTATGGGGTAAACCCTAGACTGATTGTGTTCTCTATTGTTTAAGATCCCGGATGCCAGTTCGTACATGTTGTATGTGTGCTGCATCTTATTACGAATTTCAGCCCATGTAGGGGTCCCCGTCTTCCAGTGTTTAGAGGAAGGTATTAAGGTGTCTGTTAAACGTGGTGTTGTGGTCGTGTAAAAGAGCCTGCTGTATCGTGAGAGCAATCTCCTCTCCTATCAATTGGCTAACAAAAGAAGCTAGACATTTCCAAATTGCGTTGACCTCAGTGCAATCCCACCACATATGTCGGTATGAGCCAACCTCTCCACATCCTCGGTAGCATAATTTGCTGCCCTGTGGGTGCATGTGTGCGGTTTTCACCAGCGTCGAGTACAACCTGAAAAGTGTTTTCGTAACATTTTCCTTTAAATCTACACTCAGTAGGTCTCTATCGGCAGATTGAAATATTAATTCCCAGTCTTCTAGGTCTTTAGTTATGTTTAGGTCTTTTTCCCAGGCCAGCATCACCGAATATTTTGTCTTGTGTGGGCCGGATTGGATTGTCAGGTATAGTCTGGATATAGAGTGTTTAGTACATTGGGGATCACCACAGAGCAGCTCTAAAACAGTAGGGGCCCCCCTCCGAATTCCTCTGAGGAACGGTCCCACTGAAGAACTGAGTTGAAGGTATGTACACCAGTGTAGTTTTAGCGGTTTTATTTTCTCTTGTAGTTGAGCGAAGGAAAACAGTTTCCCGTTATCTAGTATATCAGCAACCCTGTAAAGTCCCTTGTTTTTCCACTTCCCAATTTGTGACCACAACTCACTAGGTACCAAATACTGGATTGAGTTGAGGTAGGAGGACCCAGGCATCAGGTCTCCCCCCATCACCACTCTCGACCATGTGTGAAGGGTGAGCTCTAGAGTGTAGGGTGTTAGTGGGGATATAGCGGGCAGAGATGTTCTATTGTCCCAAAAGATTGAGTCTGGGGCTCCCCCCATCCTTGCCTCCATCGTAGGCCATAAGTAGACTTACTCTAAAGGGACAGTAAAGTCATAATTAGACATTCATGATTTAGACAGAGCATACGATTTTAAACAACTTTCCAATTTATTTCTATTATTTAATTTGCTTCCTTCTCTTGTTATCTTTTCCTGAAAGGTTTATCTAGGAAAACTCAGGAGCAGGTTCTAGCTGCTGATTGGTGGCTGCATATATATACTGATTGTCATTGGCTCACCCATGTGTTCAGTTAGAAGCCAGTAGTGCATTGCTGTATATTCAACAAATGATAACAAGAGAATGAAGCACATTTGATAATAGAAGTAAACTGGAAAGTTGTTTAAAATTCTATGTTCTACCTAAATCATGAAAGAAAACATTTAAAGGGAAACTGAACCCAATCTATTTATTTTGTGTATCAGACAGAGCACGCAATTTTTAAGCAACTTTCTAATTTACTCCTATTATCAAATTTTCTTCGTTCTCTTAGTATCTTTATTTGAAAAAGCAGGAAAGTAAACTTAAAGGGACACTGAACTCAAATAGTTTATTTAATTTTTCAGATACAGCAGCAATTTTAAGCAACTTTCTAATTTACTCCTATTATCTATTTTTCTTTGTTCTCTTTATTTGAAAAAGAAGGCATCTAAGCTAAGGAGCCAGCACTAGTTTATTGGCGGTTGAATTTATCCACCTATCAGCAAGAACAACCCAGGTTGTTCACCAAAAATTGGTTGGCTTCTAAACTTACATTCTTGCTTTTCAAATAAAGATACCAAGAGAATGAATCAATTTGATAATAGGAGTAAATTAGAAAGTGGCTTAAAATTGCATGCTCTATCTGAATCTGGGTTCAGTGTCCCTTTAAGAGCCAGCCCAATTTTGGTTCAGCACCCTGGATAGCATTTGCAAATTGGTGGCTGTATTAAGCCACCAATCGGCAATCGCTACCCAGGTTCCCTACACTACAGAAATGTACTAAACTGCATACTTGCAGACTCTCTGCCAGTACCTAAGATGGCGGCAGCTAGTGAGAGGGTAGAGGGTTAGAGAGCTCTTTGGGGGGATCAGGGAGGTTGGGTGAGTGAGGAGGGTTCTCTACACTACAGAAATTAACTAAACTGCATACTTGCAGACTGTCTTCCAGTACCTAAAATGGCAGTGACCAGTGGGGAGTGAGGGAGGGAAGATAGCTGTTTGGGAGAGATCAGGGGGTAGGTGGTGTTAGGTGGGAAGATAATCTCTACACTACAGCTAAAGTTAACCTTACAAAATACCTGAATAATTATTTAACTGCCAGGAATTCTAATTGCCAAGACAATGGCAAAGCCATGAATGTCTGCTGTTTCCTACAGAAGCTTTTACAACCATTTATTTTATGACTGCAGTAGTTGTGTGTAAATATTTTTAGTGAGAAACTCAAAGTGGCATGAAATATACCAAAATGGGCCTAGATCAATACATTGGGTTGTGTACTAAAAAAACAAAACATATAGTTTTATAGGTAAATAAAATAAATTTCTGTTTGGATAGACAAACAAAGAATCAACGAACCTCCAGGCACAAGGTAAAAGCAACAACTTTATTCAGTCACGTAGACCATGGAGATAAAACAATGATAAAATCCAAGTAGTTATAAGCACGGCAACATGTCCTACGCTTTTCGGCAAACTTGTGCCTTAATCATAGATCGATCTATTTCTGTTTAAATGGAGTGATAGCAAAATTGCTAAGAATTTTCTAGTACTTTGGGCAAGTTTTTCTCTACAATTTCCAGTCCTTAAGGGTTTTTATAGACACCATTGTCCTTAGAAGGTTTTGTGTGACAGAAATAGAAATAAAGGTTTGAAAATGATGATATTGTTTGAAATAAATATCTAGGTTACATTACCCTTTTACAGAGGGTGTTGTGTTATTAAATAAAACATTTTTAAAATGTTTAAAAATATTTATTCATTTTATTTTGTAATTTCCTTACTGTCTAAAGAAAAACCCTGTCCCGTACAGTGAGAATGCAAACCTTTGGCGAGATTTTAGCAGTTCCATGGCTGCAGTGCCGCAACAAATTGTTCTTTCACAATTTACAGTGCGTAAATAGCAAAAAAACACTCATAGAAGATGGTGTATATTGCAGCCGCTTTTTTTCAACCAGAAATTAAAGGGACAATAAACACCTTGAGATTTTTATATGAAATGTTTAGTTATGAGTAATGAAACAACTTTGCAATACACTTTCACTATTTATTTTGTCCCCTTTTCATGTAATTTAGCTCTGAAAATTAAGCATTTTCTTGTTCTCATAACTTGAAATGCAACATTGACTACATATATTTGCTTAATTGGCTTTTACAGATAACAACTGCAAAACAATGTACTTTATACTAACATAAAGACCATGGCTAGCCTTGCTGTCTGCAGACTCAAGCACAGGCTCCTCCAAGTAAGGCAAATTTTGGGTGGTGTTTGGCTATTGAAAATCAATTACAGTAAAATATGTTAATTTGTTTAAAAATGTTTTCGATTTGGCTATGTTATTCTACAGCAACACAAATGGCTTGTAATTGCAAGACATTACTGTCCCTTTAATACACACACTGTCCTAAAATCTGGTAAAGCCAGCAAATGTTTTAAATTCAATCAAATTATATTACAAAAAGGCAAAACATTTTTACAGTATTAACAACTATTCATTTAATACACATGGCCACTATACCCATAATGCCACTGTTGAAATGACTTTGTTATTAATTACTACATATTGGTTTCTTAATATTAACATGTCAGTTATTGTCCAAAGACAAACACTTGTTTTTAGGAGCCCATACTGGAATGTTTGTGATCAAAAGCCTATGTGCTTAACCCTTGCAAATATGTTAAGCACATAGGTAAAGTCAGCTCCAGAGCAGCAATACACCACTGAAAGCTAACTGAACACTTCTGGTGAGCTGATGACAACAGGACACCAGTCAGCAGCTAGCTCTCAGTAGTGACGTGTTGCTCCTGAGCCTAGAATAAAAGAAAATTAAACTCATTTAAAAAAAATAAAAAGTAAATTGGAAAATTGTTTAAAATTGCATGCTCTATCTGAATCATGAAAGAAAATTTGAAGTTTCATGTCTTTTAAGACCAATTATAAACCCAATGGCCGTGAATGTCTGTACAATCATGCAAAAGTCATCTCTATTTGTCTCAGATTACCTCTGATTAACACCAGGTTTGGATCTAGTTTATGTCACTACGCACATCTTAGACATCCCCAGACTTTGTAATCCGACTATCTATACAACCAATTGTGTGTCGGCACCTATTGTACCCAAAAGTCAATGACCAATAATGCGTGTGACACTTGTGTCTATGGTACTCCACTCAGTAAACACGGGAATAAAAGTTCAAAAAGGGCTAACACAATCTGACGAAAACCCTCCTCCACTCACCTCACCTCCAATGTAGCGGTCTGAACGATATTAACTGCCAATACCTGTGAATAGCCTGTCCACAGCGTGCGATAATGGCCTTCCACTTTGCTTACAAAGCACTTTTGACCAGTCCCGTGATGCACAACCGTTTAGTGACTGATCAGGTCGACTCCGCTCCCCTTCGTGGCTCATTCAACTAATGGCGTCTAACGTGATCAATCGTCTCCGGCTTCCGACTCCTGACCTCCTATTTGTTCAATGCTGTGTATTGCTACGTGAGGTGGGTGGGGATATTGGGTGCAGGGAACAACATCCATGAACAACTGTGCAAACCTCCGTTTCGAAGAATCCAGACAGCACAAAAGGAAAGGTGCACTCGTAGCCACAGGTGTTTAGGAAGGAAGTCTACGATTACGGCCTTTTGAGCTGAAACGCGTCAGCGGACAGCCCTCGGAGTGGAGTAGTCACCACTCACATTGCCACTTGATCATTGTTTGTTCAACTTCGTTTGTCAAAGAGGTTTTTATGAATTCCACAATAAAGACTTTCTTCATAAACACCTGTGGCTACGAATGCACCTTTCCTTTTGTGCTTTTTAATCCGAATGCCTAATGATATCACCTGTAAAATGCACTCTATGCAAAACTAATACAGACTAATATATTAAAAATTATACATGCGCATTCAGATCCTTCGTTAGGATCTGAATGTAAAAGGCAGTGGCCATTCGCAGCATTTGGCTCATTTCGCAGCCAGATTTCTTCTTGTGAAAATGTAACACACAGAGATATGGATTAACACAGATCTTAGTGTGTGGAACTTTCACAAGAAGAAATCCGGCTCCAAAACATAAATTATGCTTACCTGATAATTTTATTTTCTTCTGACGGGAAGAGTCCACAGCTGCATTCATTACTTTTGGGAATTCAGAACCTGGCAACCAGGAGGAGGCAAAGACACCCCAGCCAAAGGCTTAAATACCTCCCCCACTTCCCTCATCCCCCAGTCATTCTTTGCCTTTCATCCCAGGAGGTTGGCAGAGAAGTGTC
>CAJPDP010326710.1:0-14190 GCA_905336975.1 Bombina variegata variegata
GATTGCTTATGGAGCTGTTAATATGAGTCGGGATGGTTTCGCAGAAAGACTCTCCCTGCATCTCCGGACTCTAACTTTCACCCAGGCTCTCACTGAGAGGCTGACAGGACTACTTAAAACTTCAGTCCCATTCCGAAGAGTACTACCCTCCATAAGAGACTACTCCGAATCTTCCGACACTTCTCTGCCAACCTCCTGTGACAAAAGGCAAAGAATGACTGGGGGATAAGGGGAGTGGGCGAGGTATTTAAGCCTTTGGCTGGGGTATATTTGCCTCCCTTCTGGTGGCCAGGTTCTGAATTTCGCAAAAGTAATGAATGCAGCTGTGGAGTCTTTCCATCTGAAAAAAAGAAAATTATCAGGTAAGCATAATTTAAGTTTTTTTAAACAACTTTCTAATTTTTACTTCTATTTTATAATATGTTTCATTCTTGTGTTATCATTTGTTGAAGGAGCAGCAATGCACTAATGGTTTCTAACTGAACACATGGGTGAGCCAATCACAATCGATATATGGATATAGATTGGAATCACGGAAGAAAAATTTTGGTTTTCATGTCCCTTTAATATTTACTTACTACTAATGCTTATTTGCGGATAGGTACTTCCTGCTAATGGTCATTAGTTAATATTTAGTTGCTACTAATGCTTATTGGCGGATAGGTACTTCTTGCTAATGATCATTAGTTAATATTTACTTACTACTAATGCTAATTGGCCGATAGGTACTTTCTACTAATGGTCATTAGTTAATATTTACATACTACTAATGCTTATTGGCAGTTAGGTACTTCCTGCTAATGATGCTTATTGGCGGATAGGTACTTCCTGCTAATGGTCATTAGTTAATATTTACTTACTACTAATGCTTATTGGCAGTTAGGTACTTCCTGCTAATGGTCATTAGTTAATATTTTCTTGCTACTAATGCTTATTGAGTATTAATATGTAGTATATATCAGCCAATAAGTATTGGTAGCATTTGCATAGCTGATACTGGTATATTAGATTAAATTTAAACCTCTTTTACTTCATGGTTTGTTTGTTTTTTATGCAGGTTTAAATCCAGTTTTTTTATATGAATAACAAAATATGTGTGAGCACAGTGTCCCATTAATGCATTGACTAAATCTACCTCAGTATTACTGTCACTACTTACAGTGGATGAGTATTCAGTTTTGTCCTGACCTTGCCCTGTACCATGTTACTGAGCTTCTGCAGTAGGTACTGAGGTGGGGGCAGGAGTAAAATGCAATTGGCTAGTGCAGCTGACATATATTGAAGGAGGGAAATTGCATTACACAACATACAGCAATACACATAACCTGACATGATTCAGATGCAGCCTAAGAAGACTGCCTGGTTTGCCTTATGAAAATGCCGGCCTTGGCTTGGTATGTAATCAAACGCTTGACCAGTCATTCTGTGCCTGGAGGTGGAATTGTTACAGACGGCCTAAAGCTCTCTGCGATGGTGAGTAGCTCCAAGTATTCTCCTCAGTACTGTGAGATCCCTCAAAACATTTCACCTTGTGAGCTGTTTATCGTGCTGTGCTGGATGTAAAAGAGAGATGCACATATTACAATATCATTTTTTGTGATTTATCTCCAGTGAGTTTTTTATCATGAGGCCCAGAGCCACTAGAACAACTATTAATACTTTGCTGTCACTATTCTTTTTTAATTAATAGCAGTTCCATTTTTGCCCTGTCAGTAGGACCTTGCCTACAGAAAGCCTTTATATTTAGTATATATAATTTCTTATGACTATTCACCAACAATATATTAATAATGATGCTGCTACATTGGAAGTATATAAAAATAAAAGGAGCATTCTCATGCTAAAACTAAATGCACTCATTTGTTAGCGCAAGTACATTTTTGCATTACTGAATTTAGCGTTACATTTCCATTTGAAAATCTCAACAGATTGCGTCTACGTGCATCTGCCACTTGTGATTTGCTCACTGGTCATTGCTGTTCTGCAATGTTTGTGGCTCCTGAGCATCACAGTGACTAAACACGTAAGGCATCTTATCGTAGACCAAAACATTTTTAGTGTGCCCTTTACTTTTTATGGATAGTGTGGGGATCGCTAAAAGAGCGCTTATTGTGTTCATATTACAAGTGGTGAGTTGGGTTGTGCTTGAGTACAATCAAAATACTATTGTAAAATGTAGCACTTTATTTTTACGCTTAAATTTGATTGTAGTAGTAAAGCACAGAACTACATGAACACTTCCACTACTTGAGCAGATTTGCGCAACGTTGAATTAACGTTTGGTCTGATAGTGGAATATCCCACAAGCATTACAAATATTAAATATCGTAATAAAAAATATAGAATTTAATTTTTCTTATTATTTTTCTATTATAATTTTGATTTGTTATACATATAAATAAAGACCTCTATTAAATATTGCTAAATCTGTCTTATAGGATAGCAGTTATCTAAGTACAAGATAATTACCCTTCAATCCAAAAGAAAACAATGGTTAAGACAGTGCTTGAAAAATAATTTGAATAATAAAAAATATTTATTTTACAAAAGAGCAAAGTGGGACTTCTGGAGCTCGGCTTGACTGATAGAGAAACGAGACCTAAACATCTCTTTACAAGCCCGGACACCTCAATCCATTGGCAGGATACCCTTCTAAACCTGTCGGGAAAGTATTAGAGGCAGGAGCAAACCATCCAGCTCCCCAACCACACAGCAAGCAAGCAAGTAACCTGACACCGTCGGCAGGCGGATATCAGGGATAAATTGAGTCACAGTCAACGGGGCTCGGGGGGCCCACACAGAACATACTGTGAGTACTTGTGGAGCTTATATTCCCGCAATAAGCAGAGGGGAACGAAGCCACAGTAACAAGCTATAACGGCAGTAAATTGGCACGAAAAGCCACCATCTTGAGCACTAACCCCCACGCACTTACAGACACAAAGGCCCTCTGAAACACAGAAAGGAGGTCGCTCCCTTAACACTACAAAAGCCAACACGGACAGGGGAAAAACCTTGACGGGCTTATAGTAAACAGATACCCTTATTTAAAGTGAACTAGCCGCATCAAGCATAAGTCACTCGAGGGGAGAAGGGCACACACAGTATCATTAAAGCCCGAGAAGAGAGTTATAAGAAAGCTTAAAGTTAAGCCTAATTCTCCAAGAGAGACAACTCTCTTCACGGCACCTTCATTTTAAATGTAGGGGTTTCAAGATAAGAAAGCTAATTTATATCACACGCAGAGCCGCATATTGGAAGGGTGACCCGACATTGCCTTATCAGTCTAACATTTAAAAGACACCCTATATTCCCCTGAGATACAGAATATTGTGGACGGTTCCAAATAGGTAACCACCCACTGCATCCCACGTCCCCATTCTTCACATAGAAAGAAGCTTATAAGGAAATGGCACATTAGATAAAAGCCTTAGTACCCCCCCCCTCTGCTCATCGAGGACCCTTCATAAGTATACAGAGAGAACATTCACACTGACCTACTTTCTACTCAAATCTATCAGCCTGTTGGGATTTATCATCATATTCAGCCGATAGGAGTGTTCTTTGTTTCAGACCTGTCTGTATGCAAAAATATTATTTACTGTACAACAAACAAACTGATAGGATGTCTGGAAAACAGAAACAGTCAGACAGAAGACAAAAACACCATGCAGAAATACATGAGGTGCCACAAACACTAACAGAAGCCTTGGAAAACTCTCTGCAGGACATTAATTCCATAGTACCGCAACTTTTGGCACTCTTCTTGCCTAAGATTGAACAGCTTCAGACTGGCATGGATACTCTGTCCACGAATTTTAAAGCCTTCTCTACACGTCTAAGTACTGTGGAGCAGAAAGTAGTAGAAGGTGAGGAAAGATACAGAGAAACATCCTCGTCTATCACCAATCTTCAGAAGCAAAACAGGATATTGCAGGCAAAGCTTGAAGACCTTGAGAACAGGTCCAGAAGGAACAATATCCAGATAGTTGGATTACCTGAAACAGTTCCACCTAGAGCATTGATGGACATTGCGGAAAATATTCTACCCAACATACTTAACTCCTTCATCCAGAGTTCCATGCACTGCCGAGAGGGCTCATAGAGCTGGCTTCTCCACACAAGACACCGGCCCTAATACGGCCTCCAGACAAGTTATGTTACGCTATTTAAATTTTAAAGATAAAGTGCTCCTACGGGCATACAGACAAACACCATCCATCTCATACGAAGGCAAAAGGATATACATCTTTTAAGACTACTCAGCAGAAGTGGCCAAAAAGAGAAGAGAGTTTTCCCTGTATTGCAGAGATCTGATAGCCCAAGGAGAATCGGTGGCCCTCCTGTACCCAGCTCGGCTTAGACTGCAGACACCTCAAGGCACAAAGATATTTGAGACGCCAAAGCACCTACAATTGTTCCTAGATTAAACAAAGTTTAGCAAGGACCATCCGGAAGAAATCCAGCAGGAAGATGAAGGGGCAACCTGAACTGAATCACAAAACCTGAACATTTAACAGGACAAGATATGTAAAACTACATGGTCATTTCAGATTGAATGGAGGGCCGCTAGGAATTCTGAGTGGTCCAAGCCACTCTTTACACATCCTTTTTTGAAAGAAGGGGGGGGGGCTGTTGTGGGATTGTTAATTGAATTGCACAGCTGATGTTTAAACTGTTGACAAGGTTAATTTTGTTATGTTTAGCCTCAGCTGAAAAGGTTCTATTTAATTGTTATAGCTAAGAATTGTTGTCTATATCTGTTTCCTAATACCAGACTTTACCGACCAACCCATGCCGAAAGGGGCTAATATGATTGCACTCCCTCCCTGGAATATTCAACCGTGAGTAAGACACACACACCACTATTACTGGGGACTCCCCTCTGGGAACTCTAGACACACCTAAGTCATAAAGGTTTGTAACTCATTAGCATTCAGATATGAAAATAATTTCCTGGAATGTGGGGGGGGATAACATCTCCTATAAAAAGAAAGGCGATACTAAGGTATCTCATAAATCAGCACTCAAACATAGCCATACTAGAAGAGACTCATCTAAATTGTATAGAGCACCAAAAACTAAAACAGGGTTGGGTGGGAGAGGTAATACACACAAAATATGAAGGAAAACGTGCCAGAGGCATAGCCATTCTTTTCCGGATAAATCTAGACTACGTCATTAAAACCAAACCCTAGATCCTTCAACACAACACTATTAAACTTATAGTTCTGGGGGAAGGACTATAATATAGCACCCCAAACACAAGCGAATAGGTTCCAAAATCCTAGTACAGACACTCAACCCAACAGGCCACATACCAATGCAAAAAGAGACTCTCCCTAGCATTGACTGACATCTGGAGAGACAAGCACCCGGAAGAATATACATGCATCACACCAGCGAAAGACTCCTCACTTATTGACTTTTTTCTGACCTCCACTGTCATTGGACCAGACATAACAGACACAAAAATCGACACTGCCACTATCTCTGACCATGCACCCATCAGCCTAAGAAAAAACTTTGAACCTAGAGGAGAGGGAACCCGTAGGTGGTTCTTCCCGACATACCTTTATAGGGACTTAAATTTTAAAAGATTTCTAATGGGTGAATGGAACACATACACAACTCTAAACTCATCCCACAGAAACAATACCTTACTATTCTGGGAGTCAAGCAAGGCAGTGATGAGAGGGGGTAAGCTGAAAAAGAAAAAACAGAGAGGAAAACCTGTTGAGACAGGTGCTAAATGCTAGGAACAAATATTTACACAACCCAAATCTAGTTACAAAAAGAAATACACTGACGGGAAGTCCCTAAGAGACATGACACTGAAACAAGAGGCGGTTAGAGCAATGACAGCCCTACAGGCGAAATATTATAGATACTGCCATAAAACAGGAAATTTTTTAGCCAGACTTACAATACTTCCCAAACCAAATAAATGTATAAATGCCATCAAAACAAATGATACTATACACACGACAACCACAGAAATTCAAAAAGCCCTTGGGGAATACTATCAAACACTATATAGGAGACAAAAAATAGATGAATCCCGACAAGAAACGTTCTGGCAATCTATACAAACCCTAAAATCCCAGAGGAACACTTAAAAGTTCTAAACTCACCTATTACAGAAATAGAGACATTGAAGACATTAAATGCACTACCACTCGAGAAAACCCCGGTCCAGATGGGCTTCTGGGGGAATATTACAAACTCTTACAGAGAGAAATAGCCCCTACCCTTACCGCACTATATAATAAGATTATGACGGGAGACGTTGACCTTACAGCTAGATTCACAGCGGCACATATATGTGTTATCCCAAAAGCGGTTAGGGACCCACTTCTTCCCCAATCATTCCAACCAATATCTCTTATGAATTTGGACTATAAGCTGCTAACCAAAATTCTGGCACTGATTTTACCAACCCTGATACATAAAGACCAGACGGGTTTTGTAAAAGAGAGGACCTCGTGATGAATATCTGCAAACTTCAATACATATTAACACACTTTTGGAATAAACAAGGGGGGAGGGGGAGGGGGGGGAACAGGACAATCCCGAATCATGTGCTTTACTGGTGAAAGTGGAGAAGGCCTTTGACAAGGACAAGGTCCTTTGGGACCATCTTTTCTATACTCTGGATAATTTTAGAATCACTGGCTTTTTCGCTGTGATGTACCGGTTAAAGTATTCAACTGTAAAGGAAAAAATGTGAATGATTATAGTTTGTTGAGTGCAATCTTAGAAGGAAAAGATTAAGAGCTGACTTGCTAATATGAAGAGAATGAGAATGTGGCTATAGAATAAGAACTGCTTAGTCATCACTAAGTTTAAGCAGTGCTTATGAAGTAGCGTCAATTTTCCAAATAAATAAAACTGTCTCAAACTATTACTTGCACAATGGAAACAGTATATCAAATGAATCGCAGTACTGAAATGGTAGTGAGTAATGGTAGAAACCTATAGGTACATTGTAACATATGCTACCAATAGTTTCTTGCAGAGCGTGTGTTTGAAAGGCAGTGCAGTTAGGTAATTTTGAGGTGAGGAGTAGGAGAACCACGAGATAAGAAAAAAGTGAAAAAAATGATATATCTGTACAGATTCATAAATCATCATATGATCTAACTTGGAGACAAACTGCAATGTTCCTTACTCAGGTAAGTTGTTGTTTAGTAGGCAAGTGTAGAGTTGAGAATCTGTAGGATCGGGAACAGAGTAGAGCTGAGAAGCATTGATGGAACAGGGTGTGAGGCGGCAGTGTTTGACCACAAGCAGCTGTTAAAAAATCCCTTTGCTAGAGATGATGTCAGAGACATGGCAGACGCTGACAGCATTAGATGATGGCAAGTTAACTCAGCAAGTTAGAGCTTAAATTGGAGACAGGATAACCAGCGACAATCCAGGATACGCTCAGCACAGGAGCGAGGTAACAAATAATTAAACAAATTACTAAGCAAAGAGGTACTGATGGTTTGACTTTAAATAGGGTAAGAAATTAAATAAACCCAGCCCAAATTTAAAGGGAAAGCACAGAATTAGCACTAAAGGGTAGTAAATGTTACATCACGCACACGATTAAACTATTATATGCCAACCCAAGGCCTTCAAACCTGATTAATGGAGCCCCTTCTTTGCCCTTCCTGCTGGAGAGGGGTGCAAGACATGGGTGCCTGCTGTCCCCTCTTCTCTTTTATCTGTCCATCGAACCCCTAGCCATAAAAATGTGTACAGCAAAAGAGGGCCTGTGGGTTGGAGGGGTTCAGTGCCACTTGTCTCTCTTTGCTGATGATATGATACTATACATTCAGAACCCAAGACAAAATATTCTCAAAATCATGCAAATCATACACTAATTTGGTCTAATCTCACGGTACAAAATTAACACACAGAAATCAGAACTAATTTGAAACTCCCACTAACGTCAGGCAGGATAGGCCTTATAAAAATGGTTATGTTCCCTAAAATTCTATATCTGTTTCAAATGATAACCGAAAACATACACAAAATGGATCTGAGGATCTTTAACAAATCAATGTTCTCCTTCATCTGGTCGAATAGAAAACATAAAATACACTCCCAGAGAATGATGGCTGACGCGAGTTCAGGCGGCTTGGCCATTCCAAATCTGCAAACCTATTGCTGGGCAGCCCAAATTAAGTATTTCCAAGATTGGTTAACAAGCAAAAATAATTTCACAATACCCGAACTTGAAGAGCAAGCGATAACTCCTTGGTCTCTAAAAGTGCTCCCACACATGACAGTTACACAAGCGAACAGATACCTTGCAAACTACCCACTATTACACCACCCATTACAAGCCTGGAGGAAGGGATGCAAAAAACTTAACTTTAACCACCAATTCACCAGATATCTTCCTTTGAAAGGTAACCCAGAGTTCCCGGCAGGGATTCACTCAAAGGCGTTTGGAGTATAGAAGACGCAAGGATTAAGTACAGTATCCCAAGTCATAAACAATTTAGATTCCAGGGTGAAAACATTCACAGACTTGCAGACACAATTTGAACTACCGCACACACATCATTTTGCCTACTTACAAATGAGGCATTACGTCAATAGCCTGCTCCAACACAACAACATTTCTGACCAAAATCTTGACATTAATAAACTATTACACCTAAAGGAACACGTAATAACATCCATATCCACAGCATACAAACTCATCACAAAACAGGCCAACGAACAAACCTCAAGTCACATTAGTAGGATCTGGGCAGATACTTTGAACACAGAGGTCACACCAATCATGGTACAACAAAGCATACAGCAGTCAAGAAAGGCTACTCTATCAGCAGCTATTCGAGAATCTTACACCCGATTGTTACAAAGCGCGTACATTCCACCTAAAATGTTTAAAAAATGGAGACCAGACTCAGAAGGCTTATGTCCGAAATGTAGGGCATCAGAGGCGAACATACCACACATGTTACGTAACTGCCCTAAATTGAGAAAGTTATGGGGTATGATAGCCCACTGGACGAACACTACATTTCATATTGATTTTGAATTTCTCCCCCAGACGATAGTACTTCTCACCAATACTAAGCCACTACCCAAAACTATGAGAGAGTTGTTCAGCAATGTAGTTTTACAAGCCAGCATGATAATATTCAGCAACTGGCTTCACATTTCAACCCCCACACTTACATACGAACAGGCAGACACACTAAGAGATATGCAGGGTAGAACCAACTATTTATGAAGAAATGGGGACCCTATATACTCAGTCTGAACGAATCTATGCAAAAACAACTTTTGTACACCCTTAGAAATACAGAATACATACTTGAAGACAGTCTGAGAGGTAAATGGAAACTTCTATACACAGACAGAAAACAGGGACTAGCCGATACCACATAATTTCACAACATAGGGGTTGGTGTGTCAGTACTCGGGGAGAGAGGCAATCAGGCCATTCGGGAAGTATTGTTCTTGAAGTCTGCTATGGGTTGGTTAATCTTTTATTGTATTTAGAACATATGTATATAATCTAGATAGAGAAGCATAACTCCAGATGGAGAGTATGGGGAGGGGAGGAAAGTCAGGGTGAGGGGAGAAAAAGGAAAAAGTGAAGGAGATATTATGATGTAAAGGAATGTAAGGACTCTGCATATAAACTCTTATCACAAGGAACAAGGACATCTCCTTTTTAAAAAAATAAATAAAAAGAAGAGCAAAGTAAAAAAAATAATAAACATCACAATTAAAGTGGTGGTTTACACAAATACAAAACAAGTGTTATTTACACTGATAAAAACTTCTGCAGGCAGGGGTGTCTCTGGGCAGCACCTTGAATGGCAGCAATATTAGTTGCTCTGTGTGGATCATTGATACTTTGCCTATTACCAGTGAAATAACTGTTCATCCAGCTATAATATTCTAATATACAGATCCTACAGGTCAATCTGACTTGGAAGATATATTTTTTTATTTTTTTTGATATACTCCACCTCTGCAAACTAATCCGGAGCGTTGAGGCCTAAGGCAAACTCTTCACTGAGAGGCTCTCAACACCCCCCCGGTAATTCTACGGGCCGGGTAAGCAATGCACAGACACTGAGAATATAACCTCATCTTCAACCTAGAACATTCATGGGCATCCTGTGCTACACTTGTTATATGTGACTGACGAAAAGAGGATAAAGTGTCTTTTCCACTGTACGCACTTATAAAAGATGGCGCCTAATGCTAACTCACTACTTGAGGCTATGGCCAACCTGCTAACTGAACATCATGAGAAGCTTCTGCAATCTTGGTCAGCTGAATGGGGTAGCTTGTGCGAGCTAACAAAGCAAATTGGATCTCGACACAGGATACTAAGAGTCTCCCCGGGGAAATCTGACAAGGATACAAGTACCCAAGTGATCTCCCTAAGCTCACCCGATCCCTCACCTCAGGTTCAAGTTCCGGCTGACGCAGATCACAGCTGTCAAATGGGAGATCCGGAGAACAACTCCTTAGCTGTGGACATTTCTCCAGATAAATTTGTAAGCCTGAGAGCCCAAAAAACATTTCCCACTGTGAGGCTGTTGACCGCAAGAGAGGCGATTGCGGCCAAGACCGGTACAAGTACTTTGCTCACCTGCTCAGGGATGACACACCACATGCTGGACGTTGGAGTTAAGATGGAGTACTCTCCATTATTTCTGGAACATCAGGGCTTGAAAAAGTCAATCCGGGAGAGGCAGCCCCGGGTGCAACCCGTTCAACATGAAGTGTACAATGCACACGAAAAAGTGGCTATGGCAGTGAATCCCCACTCCGCACATCGAAACCTCACTCCGCATGGAATAAAATGGAATGGCGGAGCCTTAATTCTTGACAAACCTGAAGGCAGCTTATGTCATCTGTTTGATCCGGGGGGACTTACTCTGATGTTCTGAGGACTAAACGATGGAGCCAGGGCTTACAAAACCTCCATGAGTATTCTGCGGCTCCTTGATGGCAGTATAGTCGCTAGACTGATAATTAAATGCAACTACTACAAGGACACGAACACAGGGGTCAGCTGCTGAGTATTGTAGGTGGTTATATGTTGGGACGTTTACCCCTTTTATTGAGCCATTTGTTCACACTATTTCTAAGTATTATAGACAGCGGTCACCATAGGTGTTTTTTTTTTACTATATAACCCTCAAGCGGCGATCCATTTTACAAAAATATGTTTCCTTCGTCGCTTGCCCCCAAATTTATAATAACTCCAGGTATTGATGAGCGCAAATTTATTTAGTTGCTGGCCCCCTGGTTTGAGTTCATTTCTCAAATATACAGATTATGTGACATCAACACGGGAATGGGAGGTGGTAGTCTCATAATAAAGTTAACCCTGTAGATGCCAGCTAATAGTCTATTATATTCTTTAGGTTGTTATTCATAGCCATATGCTGAATCTGTTATAGAACTTCCTCAGCCTTATCTAGCTCTGTTTTAATTAATGCCAATTTATATATACCATAGCTTATAGCTATGCAATTACCTGTTATTGTGCTGTTAAGTTCCACTCATCACTAGTATGTACTAACATTACAAAGTGCCACAGGTACATTATGGCCTGTCTCTTATTACCATCACCCTGTTTACTTTGCAGTTGGAGGCAGCTAGACCTTTTGTTATATACCTGATCCCACAATGAGTCTATGTTGATGATCTAAGTTATGTACTCTTTACTGTCTAACACCAGTCTATTCAATGGTCAGGTTTCACATAATGGCACAGATTAATATGTTGGGAGGTTGTGGCACAATTCCTGTGACTCTCTGCTGTATCAATGGGTCGGTTAGAATGCACATGTCAGTACAGCAAGGTGTGCTTTCACCTAGTACATATACTGAATGATCAGATATAAGTAGCTCCCTATGTGGCTGAGGTTTAGACAGCATTTCTAGAGAGCTCTTGTGGTACCTCTGCCAGCGGCCGGGGCAGAGACCCCTATTCTAAAAATAAAGGTGCAGTCCAAAGCCTCTACTAGCTTTTAATATACGTAGATATTTCATAACCCACCCACTCCCCCTACATTTCGACACACATTAGACCATATGCCCAAGACAAGACGCACTATGGTACTTTGACTAAGCAAATCAGGTGAGGAAATACTATCTATAAGGTTTATATAGACATAGAGTGTGCTAGTACTTATTATTGTAGTAATCTATAGGGTTGTAGCACTTAACACTATAAGCCTTCTTATATGGCTCCCACTACCAACCTATATTTATCCTTAACCATCCTGTTATCCCGTTCTCCTGGTCTGATACTCTGTCCCTAATATTCCTTGTAGTCCCTATTACTGCTGCTCTCAGAGGCTGCTTCTACTCTGAGTCTTACAACCGCACGACGGGCTAATACTCTAGTCTATGAATTACTTAATTTACTTTCAGATTTCATTTAGATTAGATCTATACACCAAGATAGAAAGCTACATCATATATGCTTCCCAATTTGCCATATAGGGTAAAGCCAATTGCTTCGAATTTTTGCAAGATAGAATATTTGAATAGAGAAACTAATATCTACAAAACTAGTTATTAAAGTAGTGCATCCCCCAGCCTCGAATGATATACTAAGCTCATAGGAGTGACTTTATCACAAGTTAACTAAACCCCCTATGCCCCCTATAATCCATATCGGAGGCCCTAAAGTGACCATCTACATCACTTAACCCCTTATACATGCGCATTCTGATTGTCCTGATGTTATGCAAAATTAGATACTCAGCACATACCTTTTTTATATTATGGTTGAAAGTGAGTATATTTCCGCAACAGTGCAGCAACCTATTATATATAATTTGTATATTTATCTGTATCTTTGTCTATGGATGTGACCTATATAGATAACAAGGCCCAAAGGAGGCCATTTCATTCATTATCTCTCCTATATTGTTTTGTTCGAGCAATCGGGCCCATGAGTGACCTTATTGGACCGCAGGGGATTATATATCAGAGAACATTAATTAAAAATGAGGTATCACGGTTATAATTTTATCCATGTGTTAAATTTGTGGGTGAATTGTCTATAGTATCCTGTCTTTGGAGAATATTTGAAATTGAAATTGTATTTTCAATCTATGTTGTATGTTTTAAATACCTCAATAAAAATTATTAAAAAAAAAAATTAAAAAAAAAATTGAACCTTATAGTTCTGAATGCTTATGATGTTCCACACATAGCGACACTGAGCCCACCTTCCCTGTTCAGCCTCTGGGCTGTTTTATAGGAGAGGACAGGTGTGAGCTGGATTTTGCCACTTTTCAAGCACTGCCGAGTGAGCCCCTGCTCTGTGGGTCACGGCGTGCTGGTGGCCTGTTTAACTGGGCTCACAAGCTTTAAAGCTTATTTTATATTTATTTTTACATGGCTATTTTATCTTTATGCATAGTTAATACAAAAGAATAGGAACATTCTCGATAAATGAGCATAGAAAATATAAAATGTTAAAATAATTTCTCTAGAATGCATATGAATGAGGCCAGTCGAACACATAAATACGTGTAATATTTTTTTGGAACATGACTACAGTGGTTAGCTCCTTTTGTTGTATGTGGAATCATTCTAAAGAAATACAATGGCAAATTCCAAGTTAAGAGACTTTTGTACATTTCTAATTATTGCTAAGATGTATAGATGTGAGCAAGCATTATTATCTTATATACAACTTAAGCCACAATCCGAGAAACTCTGGAATTGAAGAACAGAAGAGCGTATCCACGACTCAAGGTAAAAAGTATATCTTTAATACAAGCAGATAATCGATTGCACTTACAAGTTAAAATTTAAATTCCCTTGATCCGGGTGACTGATCTAACCTACAGCACTGTTATCCCTTGTTGGTTTTAATCACTGTCCTCCGCTTAAGGCAAGTGTAGTAATAACAATTTCTTTTTCACAAGTTGAATATCGTCGTAGACCGTCCTTGTCTATGCTTTTCGTCTGACTTCTGCTGACTTTTTCAAGACACAGGATACGGATGTCTTGAAAAAGTCAGCAGAAGTTGGACGAAACTAAATCGTTATTACAACACTTGCCTTAAGAGGAGGACAGCGATTAAAACCAACAAGGGATAGCCACCTGGATCCGCATACCTGTTGATTGTAAATCAAGGTGATTTTAATTTTAACTTCTTGTAAGTACAATTGATTATGTGCTCGTATTAAAG
>CAJPDP010326724.1:0-11257 GCA_905336975.1 Bombina variegata variegata
GTATGTGTGTGTTTGTGTGTATGTGTATATATATATGCTGTATTAGGCTACAATGTGTGATTTTTTTAAAATTTTGGGATGGTGGTGTGCCACAGGATTTTTTAATGTAAAAAAGTGTGCCACGGCAAAAAAAAGGTTTAAAATCACTGCTCTAGACAACAACTTATACACCTACCCATCACTCTCCATTTTACTTAAATTACTCCATCACCCCCTTCCTCCCCTTCCATGCCAAATAGAGTCAACGTAATTTAAACCAAATTACAGTTAGCTAGACATGGGGATACTACCCCTATAAGATTTTGACTCAAGTAGATCATTTTACTATTGTATCATATCGATTGTATAGTATTTTGTATACTATTTTCTATTGCTTATAAACTCTGTCTATCTTATAACAGTTTACAATTGTATCAACTTCCTTTCTCCTTTCATCTCTCTAAGCTTAATCTTCTCTTCTCTAATTTCTTCTCTCTTTTTTTCCCTCTCCCCCCATCCTGTAAAATGATATCTAAACCTAGCAGATTTCAAGACCATTCTCTCCAACTAACTACTATAAATGCAAAAGGTCTTAATAGTCCGGGTAAACGGTCTATTGCATTTAGGGAATTAAATAAAATAAAGAGCCAAATCTTGATGATACAAGAGACCCATTTTCAAAAAGGGAAAGAACCTACAGTATGTGGTTTCACACACAATATCCTACAGCTTGCTTTGCCTCAGGACCAAGTAAAAAAGGAGGAGTAGGAATACTATTACATAAATCTCTCCCATTCCAAATCACACACACTGAAAAAGATCCAGATGGTCGATATATCCTATTGGTGGGTCTACTTTACGGACACCATATCACAATTCTTAAAATGTATGCCCTAAGCCAGGCTCAAAATGTATTTTTTTTAAAGCCAAGATTAATAAGCAATCCAGAGAAAAACACTATGATCTTCTCGCTCAAATTAGATCCCTTGAAAGCAAACATAAAAAAGACCCATCTAATGACACAGTTGAAAATCTGCTTAGTACTAGATCCGCCCTTAAACAACATTTAACAGAAGTACACCAATGCAAAGCATTATTTTAAAACAGCATTATTACGAAGGAGGTAATAAGCCAGGGAAACTTCTGGCAAGAAGCCTCAGAAGGAAACAATTAACAACATATATACACTCCTTAAAGTCAAAAGATGGCCAATTGATAAAGAGCAGCAAACAAATTGCATCGACCTTCCAAAACTATTACAACTCTCTATATAACATAGATGGTATAAATAAAACTCCACAAACAGAGGAAGACACAGCTATACTCAAAGAACACAATGACAAATACTTTCAAGGGCTCAACCTACCATCTTTAAACAATGATGCAGTAGAAAGCCTAGAAGCTCCTATCACTGTAGAAGAATTACATCAAGCTATCAAAGACACACCATCGGGTAAAAGCCCAGGGACGGATGGATATACTTCCCAATACTATAAAAAACTCAAAAATATCCTATCTCCCCACATGCTTTCCCTTTTCAACAATCTAAGAAATTACCCTTTAACTAAAAATCTACTAGAGGTACACTTAACAGTTCCCAAACCGGGCAAGCCGGCCACATGTCCAGAGAATTTCAGACCAATATCTCTCATAAATATGGACATTAAAATATTAGCTAAAGTCCTCACCAATAGACTAAATAAATACCTACCAAGCTTAATCTCTAATGATCAAGTTGGATTTGTGCCTAGTAGAGAGGCCAGGGATAACACCACAAAAATTATACAATGAATAAATCATGCCAAAGTAACAGGTGTCCCAATGGTCCTTTTCTCAACTGACGCAGAAAAGGCCTTTGATAGGGTGCGGTGGTCGTTTCTACGTAGGGCAATGGAAGAAATCAGAATACTAAAAACTTTTCTCAACATGTCCATGGCACTATACTCTTATCCAAATCCAAGGGTAAGGGTAAATGTTACACTTTCAGACTCCTTCAGTATAAGCAACTGTACTAGACAAGGATGTCCTCTCTCCCCCCTACTTTTCGCCATTTCAATAGAAGTGTTAGCCCAAAAAATTAGGAAAAATAATAAAATCAAAGGTCTGATAGTAGGAGATACGGAATATAAGCAGGCTCTTTATGCAGATGATGGTCTCTTCTCCCTTACGGAGGTTGAGACTTCCGTCCCAGAATTATTAAAAGAATTAGAATCTTACGGTTAAAACTTAAATTTTCTATTAACCCTCAACAAATCTGAGCTCCTAAACATAAACACACTGCCACATCATATACAGCATTTAAGAAACAAATACAACATTACCATTACACAACATAAACTAAAATAATTTGGAATAAATTTAACTGCCTCCCTACAAGATCTGCATAAATATAATTATCTCACATTAAAAAACGAAATTTCACGTGATTTATCTACATGGAAAAATAAACCACTCACTTGGCTTGGAAAAATTGGGGTCATAAAGATGAACGTCCTCCCACGAATATTATATGTTTTACAAACACTACCTATACCTTTACATGATGGCTTTCTCTCCCAGCTTCAAAAAATATTAGAACATTACATATGGGCAGGTTCTAAACTGAGAACACCAAAATGAACCATGTATCTACCATAGGATAGAGGCGGGCTAGGAGTTCCTAACTTAATAGCATACAGAAAAGCGATTATGCTTCAACACATTGTTGAATGGGCACATAATTCCAATAATAAGGCATGGGTTTATTTATATAGACAAATATTTAAGGTAAATAATGTGGGCACTATGGCCTGGACCCCATCACAGAAGAGGCCTAAAAACCTAAATAAATACATGATAGCAGCTGAAATACTCTCAGAATGGGACAAGATTTTAGCAACAAGCACCCATATATCTTCCAAACAGGCTCCTCTCACACCAATTATAGAGAGTGCCAAACTCCCATTCTGCCAACTAGGATTTCGCTTACAAAAACCATATAGTCTAAGAACAGGTACTATACAACACATCATAGAGAATGGCCATATTAAAACACAGGCCCACTTAGAGGAAATTCATGGAGACATTTTTTCTTTGTGGCTATATTACATTCAATTAGTACACTATATTTCACACCACAAAAACAAAAAAGATTTGGGAAGGAGAACCACAATTTTTAAAAAAAATATGCATTCTACCTTTCACTCCTAAACACCTCATCTCCACTTTATATAAAATTGCAATAATTTCAGAACCAACAACCCTTCCATCTTACACTCTTTCATGGCAAAGAGAATTGAACTTAGACATTGAATTTGAAACTTGGCTTAAAGCATTTAAACTAACAAAACGCTCCTCTGTTTCTGCAATAATCCAAGAAATACACATAAAATTCCTGTGTAGATGGTACCTCACCCCAATGAGCCTTCATAAAATGTTTCCCACACTGACACATGTTAGAGAGGTTGTGGAGCAGGGGGTTCCCTCCTTCATATATGGTGGTCCTGCCTGAGACTGAGAAACTTCTGGACAGATGTCTGTGATGCAATATTTGAGATCTTAGACATTCAGATCCCAAATAAACCAGAAACCCTCTTGTTTTGCTCACTACCTAAAATAACTAACACAGCTAATCAGGCACTTTTATTGATAATGTTGACTGCGGCCAAAAAGCTCTTTTCAAAGTATTGGAAAACACAAAATATACCTTCTATACAGGATTGGGGAATACAGGTGGCTGAACTTCTCACATTAGAGAGATATCACTATTTAAAAATACACAGACTAGATACTCATGAAGTGATGCTAGCGGTTTGGTACAAAACAAATTAATACCAAAGCCGTTAAGGCAATAATCTCTTTATGTATAAACTCCCTTCTACCCATTCACCCTTTTTTTTTTTCTTCTTTCCTTCTCTTTTTCTCTTTTTTAATCTCTTCTAGTAAAAATCTTTACAATGTTTGCATATATGCTTGTTGAAAAATCTAAAAAAAAGGACAAGCTTTTGGGGAAACAAAGGAAAGAAATAAATAAAAGAAAAGAGTACTTTTATATCATATAAAAATCAGATTCGATAAACCCCCTAATTACCACCTGGAAATTAAAAATGGCAATGCTAAGTTATTTATATTATAGTTTACTAACTCATGTATATGCTTTTATACTTTATTGTCAGACCAGCCTGATTGTGATTCTTATAAAACTTAACAAAGCTTGTTTGAAAGAAAAAAAAAATGACTGAGGTGATTCGATCTATTGACCAGGAGATAAACATACTCAAAATTATCAATCACCCAAATTTGTTAAATTCTATGAGAACTTCCATACGTTGGATAAACACTTCATTGTTATGGAATATGCAAATGGGGGATATTTGAATTGCCATCTATATCACCATACTCCACTGGAGGAAGAAGCAGCTTGCTCAATTTTAAAGCAGGTTGCATCTGCTGTGCATCTGCATCAAAGAGGCATCGTACACCAAGATTACAAGTCAGACAAAATACTTCTGGACACCAGTGGCTGTGTTAAGATTGCAGATTTTGAGTTTAGTATAACTTTCATTGTTGGCCAAAAATGAAGGAAAATCCATTGGGGCGCTGAAGTATGCACCACTAGAATTTTTTCTTCATCTGCCATATGACGGATCCAAGTATTATGTCTGGAGCATGGGTTTCATCCTTTATAAAATGCTCACCCGCTGTGTCCCATTTTCAGTGTGCAAACCATGAGATGAACGGAGAATATAAGGAACCAACCAAAGTTTCTATGGACTGCCGGGAGCTTCTGAAGAACATACTCAATGTCAACTGTGAGGAGCGATGGGCATTGGCAAACCTCATGAAGGCTCGTTGGCTCTCAGAAGAACAGACAACATTTTACAAACAGCAGATGTCCTAGCCCTGGACCCATCTCTAAATGAGGAGTTTTCAGATGACAGCAGTAGAAAATTTACTGCAGAAAGCGTTGGCATATATCCCTCAGCCATTTGAGAAACCACCAGACTGTCAAATATGAAACGCTGTAAATCAGAAGGTGCAGAGATATTCATAAGAATATCTGGAGTTCAAGTGAAGATCTGTAAGACTATTATCTGCCCATAGCTATTCTTTACAGCTGCATCAAGTGTGTCTTCCTCACATGTGCCAATTTCATCTGGCTCAATATCTCTAGAACCAACTTCATCTTCTGCATATGTGCCAAAACTTGCTCCACCATCATCCCGTTCATCTCTGCCAACTACATATGGCCTTGAAGCTCCTCCTCCAACCTCCTCTACCCCAACAGGATCTGGCCTTGAATTTCCAGAACCACCAAGCCCTGCACCACCTTCAGAGTTTAATGCTGGAAACAGAAATATGAGCCAGGACTGTGAAAATGAAAAACAATGGACTAGATGGGGAAGAATTTGGAAGTGCATCAATAACTTTTGCTGTCGCTGCAATTCTTCAAAATAATACCCATCGGGAACAAGTTTCAGCAGGCTCTGCCTTCCTTCACCCCCCTCATTTATGCCAAACACATCAACCATTGTATGTAAAAATAATAAATACATATTGAAAAAAAAGATATTTCTTTTGCATCCTTGGTGTGTTTATATAGATATTTAAAAGAATATTAAACCCAATCTTTTCTTTCATGATTAAAAACAATTTAATCAAGGACCAAGGACATATAGGGTACATCCTACAAAAACTGTCAGTGACCAAGGACGTACCCTGTACGTCCTCAGGGCTTTCAAGCAGTGAAAGCGATCATGATTGCTTCCAAACGCTTTCAAGGTATTTCAGTGATGCCTCGGTATTGAGGCATCACTGCAATACTTTTTTTTAGCCACCAATGCAGAGAGAGCCACTCTGTGGTCCTCTCTGCATCGGGCATTGATGGTGCCGATCGTTGGTGGGTGGGAGTAGCAGCTGGGAGGCAGGTGGGCGGCCCATCGATGTCCCAGGTTCCTGTTCGGGTAGATCACATGTGCGCTGCAGTCGGCGGAAAACATTTGTCTGTGTCAGGTGGGAGGTTGATCTCTACACTAAAGCTAAAATTAACCCTACAAGCTACCTAATTAACCCCGTGACTGCTGGGCATAATACAAGTGTGGTGCGCAGCGGCTTTTAGCGGCTTTCTAATTACCAAAAAGCAATGCCAAAGCCATATAAGTCTGCTACTTCTGAACAAAGGGGAACCCAGAGAAGCATTTACAAACATTTGTGCCATATAAGTCTGCTATTTCTGAACAAAGGGGATCACAGAGAAGCTTTTACAACAATTTGTGCCATAATTGCACAAGCTGTTTGTAAATAATTTCAGTGAGAAAACTAAAATTGTTTTTTGATTGCATTTGGCGGTGAAATGGTGGCATGAAATATACCAAAATGGGCCTAGATCAATACTTTGGGTTATCTACTACACTAAAGCTAAAATTAACCCTACAAGCTCCCTAAATAACCCCTTCACTGCTGGGCATAATAAACGTGTGGTGCGCAGCGGCATTTAGCGGACTTCTAATTACCAAAAAGCAACGCCAAAGCCATATAAGTCTGCTACTTCTGAACAAAGGGGAACCCAGAGAAGCATTTACAAACATTTGTGCCATCATTGCACAAGCTGTTTTTAAATAATTTCAGTGGGAAACCTAAAGTTTGTGAAAAAGTGAACAATTTTTTTTATTTGAGCGCATTTGGCGGTGAAATGGTCACATGAAATATACCAAAATGGGCCTAGATCAATACTTTTGGTTGTCTACTAAAAAAAAGATATCCATGTCAAGGGATATTAAGGGATTCCTGATGATATCAGTGTTATAATGTAACTATCGCTCATTTTGAAAAAAAGTGGTTTGGAAATAGCAAAGTGCTAGTTGTATTTATTGTCCTATAACTTGCAAAAAACATGTAAACATTGGGTAATTCTAAACTCAGGACAAAATTTAAAAACTATTTATTTTGGTTGTTTTTTCGTGGTTGTAGATGTGTAACAGATTTTGGGGGTCAAAGTTAGAAAAAGTGTTTTTTTTTCCATTTTTTCATCATATTTTATCATTTCTTTTATAGTAAATTATAAGATATAATGAAAATAAGGGTGTCTTTAGAAAGTCCATTTAAAGGCAAGAAAAACGGTATATAATATGTGTGGGTACAGTAAATGAGTAAGACGAAAATTACAGCTAAACACAAACACCGCATAAATGTAAAAATAGCCCTTGTCCCAAACGGTAAAAAAATGGAAAAGTGCTGTGGTCCTAAGGGGTTAAAAAAAATTACTTTTATTATAATATTTACTTTTTTCTCATGGTATTCTTTGTCTAGGTAGGTATTGTGCACATACTAGACTAACTTGACTTAACGTGGCCACATGGCAAAGGTTATAGCAGGCCTCTCATTTCAATAGTGCCCTTTTTGGACATTTGCAAAAGCTGAGCCAGAAACCACATAGGTGAAAGAGGAGCTGCTTCTCTGAGATCATAAGATGTCCTTCCCTCAAGGTAAGTCTGTGCCAGAGGATATGCACAACCTTCCTGTACAAATATGGAATGTTTTTCTGTACAGTAAAACTGTGACAGCAACCTTGTAAAACATGCGTCCATACTGTAAAGCTAAAATTCATACACTTTCCTCAAAATGTGAGCCTTTTTTCTAAGGGTGCTTAGAGAGCCCCCTTAGTTAATCACACAACACATGATATAGAGAGATGTCTCAACTGTTCATCTAGCAGTGTGATCTATATGATACAATGTATCCAGTGTCAGGTTCAGTATATAGGGCTCACCACTAGAGACATCAGATCCCATATACGGGAACACTTCAGCTCTATAAATGTGGGAAAGGCAACCACTCCTATTGTGCAACATTTCTCCATCAAACACAATAAGAATCTGTCAACGTTTAGATGGAAAACCATCAAACAAGTAGTCACCCCTAAAAGAGGGGGAGATAAAGAGAAACTCCTGTACAAAAGGGAGATGTATTGAATCTTCCATTTGGAAACTAGATACCCAGGTGGTCTGAATTCCCAGTATGACTTAATAAATTACTGGGAATAGATTGTCTCCCTTGTAAGGCATTCACAAGTCCTATAGTCTAGGTTAGTTTATTTATTTTTTTATTTTTAAATTAAAAGACAACTCCATACTTGTCAAGTAAAGAAAGGGCGGCCCTTAAGTCTCTTAGAAAGAACGAGGCTTTAGTGGTTAAAGCAGCGGACAAAGGGGGCTCAGTAGTGGTCTAAAACAGGGCAAATTACATTAAAGAGGCAAATAAACAATTGCTTGATGATGAGAGTTATACCAAACTTGGCCAGAACCCTGTCTGGCTTTTCCAAAAAGAACTCACAAATCTCCTAGATGAAGGTTTGGAGAGTGGCTTCATGGACAGAGAAGCGTTTGAATATCTCCTGGTCAAGCACCCGGTAACCCCTATTTTTCACCACCTCCCAAAGGTCCACAAATCTTTGGAAAAGGTGAAAGGCAGGCCCATAGTGAGTGGCATTGGGTCCCTCATGGAAAATCTATCCCAATGGCTAGATGCTATACTTCAGCCATTTGTGTTAAAACTGCCCAGCCATCTAAAAGATACCATGCATGTGTTAAAGGTATTAGAAAATGTTGTTTGGAGCCCGGAATGTTCATGGGTAACTATAGATGTTGCCTCCTTGTATTCTACAATCCCACACACTCAAGGGATTCAGGCAATATGGTTCTTCCTGAGGGAGCAATCAACTTTCTCAGTACCATTCCAGGAGTTTGTGTTGCAGGTATCCCAATTCCTGCTAACACATAATTATTTTGAATTTGAAGGGGAGTACTTTGTGCAGAGATGTGGGACAGCCATGGGTACGAAATTTGCACCATCCTATGCCAACCTATACTTAGGTTGGTGGGAGCTGTCCCATGTCTATGCTCAGGAAAACCCATTCATCGAGGACATTGTCATTTATAAGCATTTTATAGATGACCTGCTTCTGGTCTGGAGGGGAGGCAAAGACCGAGTTTTGAATTTTGTGAACTGGATCAATGGGAATACTCTAAATTTGATATTTACATTCGAAATCCAACCTTTTGAAATAAATTATCTGGACATCACTATGAGAGGCATGCAGGATGGCAGCATTGTAAACAATGGCTACAGAAAACCCATATCTGGTAATACTTTACTGCATGGAAAAAGCTGCCATCCTCCGCATGTCCCATATGCGATTACCAAAGGCCAATTTATACACCTAAAAAGGAATTGCTCTAATCCAGACATATATGAAAGCCAGTCAAAGGGGCTAGTGGAACGCCTCCAACAAAGGGGCTATACGAATTCCGATATCCATAAGGCAAGACACGAGGTAGATAAAATTAATAGAAAATCTCTACTAACACAGAAAAAACAAACACCAGCACAACACAAAGGGGTAACCTTTGTGACTAACTATAGCGCACAATATAAGCAAGTCTGCAGCATCATACACAAACAATTTGGTCTTTTAAAGGCAGATGACAAATTGACAAATACAATTGACAATGGGCTTAGGTGCTCATATAGACGGGCATGCAAACTAGGTATTATCCTATCCCCTTCTCAACTGAGAACTAAACCCAGAGAAATGAGCTCTTGGCTTATACATATGTGCATGTTCAAATGTGGACATAACAAATGTAAACCTTGTGACTATGTTGAGATAACACCTACTTTTACATCAACAGTTAATCACATAACACATGATATAGAGAGATGTCTCAACTGTTCATCTAGCAGTGTGATCTATATGATACAACGTATCCAGTGTCAGGTTCAATATATAGGGCTCACCACTAGAGACATCAGATGCCGTATATGGGAACACTTCAGCTCTATAAATGTGGAAAAGGCAACCACTCCTATTGTGCAACATTTTTCCATCAAACACAATAAGAATCTGTCAACGTTTAGCTGGAAAGCCATCGAACAAGTAGTCACCCCTAAAAGAGGGGGAGATAAAGAGAAACTCCTGTACAAAAGGCAGATGTATTGGATCTTCCATTTGGAAACTAGATACCCAGGTGGTCTTAATTCCCAGTATGACTTAATAAATTGCTGGGAATAGATTGTCTCCCTTGTAAGGCATTCACAAATCCTATAATCTAGGTTAGTTTATTAGTGCACTGCTCAATCTAACTGACACCATATCTCACTCTAGAACTCACCGCACTTTCTAATATTTGAAAGTTCTCTAGTTGTTGGTGAGTTGGTGCCCTTGCTACTCTGCAAACTGTGGACACATTGTATCTCATATAGATGTATTTGCAGCCGGTCAGTTTTGATCGTAATTGTTTGCAACACATAAATTCAGCTTAACTCATCTAGCAAACGTCCATTTTTTAGACATATGCTTTATACATATAGACAAACACATAATATTTCATCTAGATCCACACATGTTATAAATTCCAAGTAACACTTGGCCGGTCGTGGCACATTGGTAACTTGTAATAAGGAGCACCACAGACCGTTCAACTCTGTGACCATATATATTGCCTATCATGGCAATTTAGATTCCATCAATCTAGTGTTTTATAAAATTTGTCCCTTTTCACAGTCATACTTCAAACAGTGGCCAGTAGAAGCAGTTGTATAGACAAAAGTATGTAAAATTCATACAGCAAAGTACTGTACAGGGTTAACACGCCAATAAGTTTTAGACCAATCACAGTAAAGTAAGTGGTTTTTAAATCTACAGCTGTGTATGTTCATAATGAAACTATGACTAAAGCTATGGCCGAAACGCGTAAGCTTAACAGTTAGGTATTTTTCAATCCACATTCTACCATGTTGATCGTTTGTGCTTTTTAACGTATTTTTGGAATAAAGCATTGAAACTTTCTTACCTGGATTCTTGGACTCATCTTTTTGCTTGCTTAGAGAGGGGCCAGATATGATGCAGGTGAAACCAGGATCCATGGAGATCCCTGTAGTGACACCACTATTAACTGCAGGACCAGATGGGCCCAATCTCAACTGAGATCCCTGTAGTTACGCACTTGCTTCATAAACGAGCAAACACTCCTGAGCCTACTTGCTTTTTTTCAACAATGGATAGAAAAAGGAGGAAGTAAATTGTATATGTACACCCTGAATCATGAGATGAAAAAATGGATTTCAAATCCCTTTAGCTTGCTAGTTATACATCATTCCTTATACAGGCAGTTTACACACACACAAAAAAATAATATATATATATATATATATATATATATATATAAAATTATAATGGAATAAATACAGTGATACAGTTACGATGTGTGCCGAGGTTTATAGGTTTCAAAATGAATTGTTT
>CAJPDP010327017.1:0-13288 GCA_905336975.1 Bombina variegata variegata
TGCAGGGGTAAAGCACTCTTTTTTTTACCGACTTTGTAACTCATTTATCTAAGAATTCTAAACTCTTATAGCTTGTTCATTATGCTGATAGATACTGTCTTTCTAAGATCAATGATAATGCTGTAAAACTACAAGATTGTGCTCTGTAACTGATATACAGATGAGTTATTGTTTTGCAGGGGTGGCTCTACATGAGAGCCAGGTTCCTGCTATTACTCAAGTATAAGGGGAGGTCACACTAAATACTTGCCACTTTAGCCTATAGAAGTTGTTTTTTCAGATGTTTTTCTTTTTTGTAATACTGCATTCAAATATCCTGTATTTTCTGGTTGTATTATATTATTATTATTATTATTATTATCAGTTATTTGTAAAGCACCAATAGGTTCCGCAGCGCTAAAGACATGGATCTAATATGCAAGGTGACAGTTATGGGAGACAAAGGGATAGAGAACCCTGCCAAGTGTAGACCACTAGACCCCCATGTGACAGTGCAGCAGGGGAAGCTGTGTCTGAGGGAGAGAGCCAGGTTTCTGTTAGAGCCAGAAAGTTGAGGGAGTGGGATATGAAGGGGTCATGGATAGAAGTGAGTTTGTTGCATACAGAGCGAGAGTTCCAGAGTGCACAAGTGAAGGGGGTGTTTGTTTTAGTTACAAGAGGAACTTGTATAAGGTTTCTAAAGTTCTGGTGTTTTGGGCAAAGGCAATGCATACATGAGTGGGCGAGTTTAGGATGTTGTGGGGAACCAGGATTAGGGGAAATATCACCAGCAGTTAGTATGAGCAAAAGGAAGAGTGCCATAAGATGAGATACAGATTTGCAGTATTAAGAGTGTCTTTGGATTGTGGAGCAGGGAGGAGAGAGAGAGTTTAGTATTATATGATGTTCACTAGAGCAGAAGTAAGGTAAGGATAGAAGGGATGGGCTAATGAATGTAGTAGGTGGTGAGGGAAGAGGAGTTATTGAAAGGTATAGTTTATTAAACAAACAAGAGATAGCAAAGAGAAACATTTAGCAAAAAGGTAAAAAATGAGAAACATAAAACACAATATTACAAGAGTACTGAGAAATAATTATATATGGTCATTATACCATTGCTAAAACAACAAATCTAATGGTGGCCTAAGACTTTTGCACAGTACTGTGTATGTAGATATATATATATATATATATATATAAATACAGTACGTCTAAATATGTGTATGGTGTGTGTATATATATATATATATATATATATATATGAACATATATGTATATACAAAGGTATGTATGTGTTTAAATATGTATATATGTATATAAGTACATATGAACACGTATAAACACATACAGTATATACACATGTATATACATATATGTATATATATACTTTAAAGCCCTTTCCAATAAAATATTTTTTAATATTTAACCCTTTCGTTGCTAAGCCTTTTTACACCCCAATGCTGAGCCAATTTTGAGCTTTTTTGCTACCTATATTTAAACCCTATTGTAAGTCAAATTTCAGCAAGTGACACACATAAATTATTTACTGTTTTTTTCAGCAGGCCCAGCAGATTCACAATATATCATTATTATATTAACATATTCATGGCATGTGTGATAGCAGCACCAAAAACTGTAAAAAAAAAATGTGAATATTTTTGCTTAGATTTTAGTAAACAATATTGAAAATGGTCTAATGACCACTGTTGTTACTGTGATCTCCTGACTAAGGGTCAGATTATAATTGGAGGGCAAAATATCGCTTTCGCTAAAGCGATATTTGTATTCCACTTTGTAATATCAGTGCACCCTAATGTGCAATGATATTACAAGTTAAATGCAATGTGAACGCGACTTTGCGTTTGCAATTCACAAAAGCATTCCCCTCATGAGAGCACTCTTCCATAGGCTTCAATGGGAGCCTCTCTCTGATGCCCAAATGTGTGTATCTATAGCGACATTCCAACTTGTACAGCCGTAATCTTTACACAGGGTACTCACAATTTTGATGAGCACACCAATGTGTGATGAATGTGTGGATAAAACAAAGACCTTTATTAAAAAAACACTTTTAATAAAGGACTTTGTTTTATCCAAATCATTGCCCTTATATCCTTACGGAGTGAGCTTGTCACTACCATACCGCTGAAGTGGGGAGAGTGAGAACCGGAGAGAGCCAGTTGGTTAGCTCTAATAACCAGCCTGTGTCAACAAGCACATTGGTGTGCTCATCAAAATTGTGAGTACCCTGTGTAAAGATTACGGCTGTACAAGTTGGAATGTCGCTATAGATGCACACATTTGGGCGCCTCTTTGTGTTTGCATATTTACAGATCTGTTATCCAGAGGTGGAAGAAGGGAGAGTGCAGCCTGAGATTCTGTGTGCTGCTAACCTCGGTGTGGTGATATAGAGCTTCATCATCTTTAATTTGAACTTATAGACTCATATTGGATATCGATTGAGATCAATGGATTATATTACAGATTTATTTTAATGAGGCTCCATTATCGATTATATCTTTCTTTGTTATTTGTGATCTTATTATGGGAAAAGCTTGATATGGTTCCATTTAATAATTTTTGGATATATCTATATCTTTTAGATTAGCGCCCTCTAGTGATTCAATTCACAAATTCTTATATACTCTTTCTGATGCCGTCAGAGACAGCACAGAACCTAAGCACAGCGAAGGGGGTAAGTTTTGCAGCAATGGCAGCAATATTAAAGATATATGTATATGATTATATGCATATATATTTTTGTGTTAATATGTAGAAGAAGAACAAAAGAAATCTGCCAATAGCAGCTAAAAGTTCCACTTTATTGTAATGATTAAAAAACAACTCATCAGGATGATCCAACATCGAACATCAAAAACAGGAATCAATGTAGCCTTTTTTGTGTGTGTTAATATGTATACATATATATTTACTGGGAACACACAGTTCGCATAGACCGCAATGTAAAGGCACTTTTCAGTGCTGTTTTATTTCTAACACCCCACTCCAGCGACTTGTAATGGCTGGTTATTTATCGCGCAGCCACAAATAGGCAAATATGCCTGTTTGCGGGTGCGCAATAAATTAGCACTACACTTGTTATCTAGCCCTAAATTGTCATCAAGGGTAGCCACATGTGAAATAGTGGCCCACACAAGCGTTTTGGGGTTATAATATAGATTAGAGAGTCCCCATTGGTCAGTACAGAAATAAAAGCACTTTTTTTTCTTGCAAGGTGTTCCCTCTTACCACAATTCAAATATATTTTCAATAGAGGGACTTCTTTACTCTAAAATAAACTTTATTAGAGGCCTCTAGACATACAAGATGTGTTTTATTGTGCACATGATGGAATACCCCCAAGCAAATACCCATGTGTTTTTATAACTGTTCGAAGACCACCGCCATTTGAAAGAGCAGAAGGTTTGTAGCTTCTAAGGGAATTGAGATGGGATTTGAAAATACTCCCCTCTTTCAGATCCCTTGCAGTTACCGGTATGTATCATTGGTCAGTCCTCTTTGTGATGTTACCATGTGGGTACATGGTGACATCACTGGCACTCCCATGAAGCCTGGGATTGCTGCCCACATGGCCACCGAAAATAGTGTTTGATCGGTAATCCCCCTGCATGACGAGAAGAGCTCATCCTGAGCCTACAGTTAGCAATGTGCATGATGAAAGCACCTCGTCATGCACATCGAAGGGGTTAATAATATAAACCATATGCATTCCTATGTTCTTCACTTCATTTAGAAGAAAATGTTCTTTGTATTTTCAAATGTATATTTTCATATCGCTATAGATATATATAATTTACAAAAAAATAATCATATATATATATATATTATGGGTAAAGTCAGATATCCGGGTAATCCTAGGATTACCCGGGTAAAACAGACATTAACCAGGCGGCTGTGGGTAAAGCTTGATGTCCTGTAATTCCCCCATCTGCACTTTTTTTTGCCTTCATCTGTGGGGTTGAAGGGCTTTGCCCCCTTGAACCCCCCAGGCGGAGGCAAAAAAGATAGTTAACTCTATAGGCCTTACGTGGTGTCGGGTTAGTGATAAGTGTTCTTTTTTTTTTTTAAGCACTCTATTGAAGAATATGGGGAGAAGAAGTTAACGTGGTCACAATATCCAAAATCCTAAAGCCAGCGCGCATCGGATATGTTTATACGCTTATTTTTGTTTATTCACTTCTAAGCAGCAACTGTGCTAATCCACCTTAAAGGGAAGGATGGGGTTTGCAGTTAAATGCTGGTACATGAGAGAGGGTGGCAGATAATCCACCTTAAAGGGAAGGATGGGGTTTGCAATTGAATGCTGGTAAATGAGAGAGGGTAGCAGAAACAGTATCTTACTGGAAAACAATCTGTTGCTGGTTGCATAATTAATAGGCTGACCATATTGCCGCTTTAAGAAGGAACACATATGAAAAATACATATGTGAGGGTTCTTATACAAAACCACTTTAAACAGCCCTGAAAACAACCCTGACATATGTATTTTTTATATGTGTCCCTTTTTAAAGCGGCAATATGGTCAGCCTAATAATTAATGACTGTTATAATAAATTTAAAAATATCCAGAGAAGTTAAAACTTTATTATACAGTGATAATTAACTAAACAGCATTATATATCACAGCATACATTCATTGTAAAGGTTTCACAGGGAAGCATTTGTCCATTCCTCAAATTATCCTAAGGAATCAACTTGATAGATACAGATTATTTTTATAAACTTAAAGAACTAGCTCTAAAGATGAAGATATGAGATGGAAATATGTTTCACACTGTAAAGTACTTTAAATGTTTATCAAATTTGTTCATTGCTACTTTTTATAGTTTGTACCAGGGTTATTATTTATGAGGGCTTTCTTTCTTTAAACCTAATTTGGTTAATAACTTAGATATAAACAAATTTATGCTAACGAAAAACATAAAAAGTGTAAAAGTAAAATGTCATTTTTCATTAGAGCCTTTTATTTCTAAACAAACTATTTTTTCATTATATATTTAACACTAGCAAAGTTGTTAAACAAAAACACATTAAATCACCTATCAAAATGCTGTTTTTCATTGGATCATTTTATCTTTTTAAACAAAATCAATTGTATTTCTCAGTAAGGGCTATGTGCTGCAGAGGGGTTAAATACATAGTAAAAGCTTAATACCAGATGCAGTTGTGTTACTTAGAAACAGATGGTCACGTGCTTGGTGAATACATAAGTATGCCACTTCTGATTGGTTTACTCCACCAGCCATGTTCTTCTCAAGAGCAGCAATAAATTGTTTTTATTCTTACACTTTTGTTTTATGTATGTTTAACCCTCTAAGCATGAAAAATACCGGGTAACATTTTTCATAGCAAAATAATGAGACCCTTAAAATCCCCAAGTAACCACTTGATTTGTTATGACGTCTGGTCTAGTTTGTAGCTCTGAGGGATAGCCTTTAACAAATAGAGAACACAAAATGAATTTATTTCATGTGGATATTTTATAATGATATTAAAATAAGCTATAAATATACAATAAAATAATATTTTCTAAAGGGGATTTTCAGGGGCGTCTACCGGATTTTGCAACATCAGCAACCATGAGAGAACATTTACATAATAAAACAAGTACAAACAAGTTATTCATTACATTACTTTTAGTATTTTGGCCACATTTTCCACCCAATAACTGCTTTTTTTTGTACAATTTTCCTTTCACAAACGATCCTCTTTGTTGTCATTTCTTCTCAGTCTCTCCACCTAATTTTTTAACTGACTTCTGAGGTGTACAAGCACCAATTCATCTGAAGTAGCTCTGTTACAGAAATATGAAGCTATTTCCTATCCAAGAACACTGTTTTCCCAGAGCCAGGTCATCAATGGCCCCAATATGTTCTCCTCCTGTATAATGCCAGTTTGTTCTGTGGGTTTGGTGCCTGTTGCTTTCCTCAGTCATCATTATCTACTAGCTTAAACGTTTTTTGATAGCCTGTGTGTTCTCATCTGCTTCTAATTTTGGCCTGTAGTCTATATGTATTACCTTTTACCAACCCCACCCACTTCTATGTCACCTAAGCCCACCACAATATATATATGCTGGCTATACTCTCTTGCCAGCAGCATTTGTTCTAGTACAAATTAAACAGACACAAGCAAGTGCTGCATTCATCTGTGCATCACTGGCATAACAAAGTGTAGTAAATACATCCCACAACAGTGATCTTTAGCAACGTCTCCCTCTGGAGGTTTCTCTGTGTAATGAGAAGATATGCAAGTTAACTGATGTGACATATCCCAGATGAAGTGCAGCACTCTAGCTATGTTTCTTTTGGGGATGGCTTGGAAGTTGGAACAAAGTGCATAAAGAAGCTTTGTGAGTTGTACAGGAGGTTGGTTAGTGTGTGGGTGTGCACAGGATAGAGGGCACACAGACAGCACCGTGTTGCTGTCCTCAGCACCGTGCAGTGAGTTGGAGAGCTCTGCCTGAAGAAACTGAATGCTGGGCTGTAATTAACACATTTAGGAGGCGTACTTAGCCTATGACGTATTACTTTCCCTTTCTGCTGGATGAGAAAGTGGCTCCTTTGCCCAAGCTCAAGACCTCTACCATCTAGACAGCCTCATTGAAATCATCAGGCCATAGGCACTGCAAGGTAAGTATCTCAGCTTTGTAGAACTGTCTATAATTTAATCACAGAAATAACTTTTTTTTTTGATGAAAATTTAACTTTTTCTGTTACTTTTATTGTGTTCTATCTTTCTCTCTGTCTCTGTTTTATATATATATATATATATATATATATATATATATATATATATATATATATATACCAAATACATGAGTGTATTATTGAATTAAATGTTATATGTTATAGACATTATAAATGTATTCATTTGATTAGATTTTAAATGTATATGTGTAACAGGTGTACTGGTTTAGCTAAACTCCACTGCATATTTAAGATTCTAAAGCTTTTTAATTTGCATTTTGTTAAAATAGTTTGACAAATATTTACATACTCACAAAGTAAGGGAATATATTCATATGTTGTGATTCTCATAATGAATGTTTTATTATCCTATGCTTAGAATTTAGTAGTATTTGTTTCTGACATTCTGGATGGTTTTTGTGCAACTATATGATTACACTCAATTACCAAATCCTTAATTATGGAGATTTATTTTCTACACAGTGCAGAAAAAAATAATAATTTCCATTTAAAATATTTATATTTTTTTATTTTATTTGGGTCCTGTTTAGCATTTGACTATATATATATATATATATATATATATATATATGTATATATATATATATATATATAGTAGATGACAGCACGTTACTGTAACTGCCCCCTTTATTTGGAAAATGGTTAAATTATACAGTTGTAAACCTAATATTTACCAGGTGATATTCAATTTTCCATGCAATCAGTTTTAACCCTTGTCTGGCAATCAGGGTAGTAATAACTTAGCAGACAATGGGTTAAACTGTAAATGACTGAGTGTGATTTACTGTAATGGAAAGTTAATTTAAAAGTATTTTTAAAGGTTCATTTTTATTGCACCAAAGGTTAGAAAATAATACCAGAAAGCTGTATTATCATTGGCAATATGTCAATTTTCAATTAACTTAAACTCCAAATACTTTCAGTTCAGAATTTTTTTTATAATAGAAGCAAGACTAATCTCTTTATTAACTAAAACAAATACATTAAAATAGATATATGCAACATCTTTTATAATATAACTAACATTTATACCTTGGCACTGCTTTGTATCTCCTTAGTTTGTACAAAGTACAATTGTTCAGAGATCAAGCACACATGTGTGCTATGGTTGGAACTGATACAGTTAGTTCTCTAAAAGTCTGCTAAGATTAGATTTTGATTGTATGAATGTGCATTCCTCTTACTGTAATAATACACAGTGGGGCCAATACATATGTGTTTTTTCAGTGTGGAAAGTGTGTGTCTGTATATGTTCCAGCATGATGTCATGAAATTAAACAGACTTTTGAGTATATTCTTGGCTCAGGAAGTTTTACGCACACAAAAAAATAATCAAAATCCATTTTGAAAGTGTGTAAGAATACTGGTCAGATATGGTAAAGAACCATTTTGCAATTATATTTCATATAGCAACATACAGTACTATCAAATGTGCCTTTTGAAAACTATCTACAAGTGATCAGATTAATTTCATAGAATCAAAAGCTTTCCCTTTTTAAAGTGATAGGTGAATTAATCCAAACTATAAACTTTTACCAAAAAATTGATTTGTGTTTTTGGTTGTAAAACATTATATTAACAGTGGCATGAAATGTGAAATCTAATCATGTATAGTAAAACAATGTAATATTGCACTTTTATTTGTTTTGTAGACTATTCCTGAAATGTTACTTTTAAAACTATTTTTATGCTGCCTCAGAGAGACTACAGTACGATTGCACAATTAAAACATGCTTCACAGTAATTATTTAGTACCGTTAATTTATTTGTTATATTTGGCTATTGCAATTTCTTACTTATCAGGGATTAGTGGAAGTTTCAAGCTATATATAACTCTCAAAACTTTAAAGCTTGTCTTTTACTATGTAATGTTAGTCCAATAAAAAGGGCATTGCTACATACTGCAATAATTTTGTTATTTTGATATTCAAACTATATGTCTTGCCTTGACTATTATATTTTTATTTTCTTTCTTGCTTTATATAGATGAATGTTATCAAATGATTGGTTTGGCATATGTCTACAATATTAGGACTAGCTCTTAAAAAAATATATGTTGTATTGGAATATTTAAACATTTCTTATCCATTCATAATTCATGCAATCTGGAATAGTTATTTTTTTTGTTTAAAACATTAAAATAATAGGTTAGGTATATTTACTTTGACAACATAACAGCCAGATTTAGTTTAGAGTACCTTCCTATGTGAATATGTAGAAGCTTATTTTCATAGTCACTGTATTTATTGTAAAGAATATCTGATCTTCTAATACTGCATTTCCAACCTAATGTAAATATATAAATTCAATTGTATACAAATTTACAAGTATTTAAAAAAATGTCATGCATAGATTACTTTGACCTCCTTTTTCTTATGGTAAATTAATAGACATTTTGACTCCACAATTTGTTACTGTAATACAGCCCCAGTTGAAAAGGTAGCTTGTAATTTGTAGGCAACAAAATGTTCTTTTTGGGAAGAAAAAAAAAAAAAAACTTGAACGTACTTAAGGCTTCAATCAGTGGTGCTAAAGAAGGATTGGAGGAAACAGCTGGCTAAACAAATATTAGGTGTAGAGTGGATGCAATGGTATAAATTAATAATGCAGTTCTTTATTTACTCTATGAATGGGAGGTTTTATAGACATAGGGTGGTATAAATATGGATGCTGTATGCCACCTAGTGGTTAATGCTATGACCCTATTAGTGTGATGTTCAAATTGACCACATCTGTAATGAATTCAAGAGAACTCAATCCTATTTTAGCACTAACAAGCCATTTTTTGTAATCCTATGTTTAAATAAAGGGCTGGTACAAGTAAAACTGTAAAATTCACAAATATCAACGGTAACATTCCTGGTGGCTTACCCAATGCTATAAACCATGACTTATAATGAGTCAAGTAGACTAAAATATCCACCGTTTACAATAAATGAATAATACAAACTTTTATTACAAGTTAACCTAAACACAACCTTTTCTAACTTCAAGTTTATTAATGTGCTTTAGAATTAAAAAAAAAAATTCTGATAATATAAAGTTGCAGTTGGAACCCAACAAAAGTATATTTCAAGTATTTTTCTACGTAAATCTGCATGTATATTATGATGTTGTATTTGATATGTTTATATGTTAGAGTAGTGGAAAATACACACTATTTTGGGCAAAGAGAGTTCTTAAAATATTACTACTTTATGAGTCATGCATAATTTTAGATTGGCTGACGTATTCTGTCCTTGTTATGTATAAGAAACAAATGAACCCTAAAACAAAACCAGTTCTTGTTATACATAATGGGATATTTGATATGTTTGTCATTTTAGCATTTTGGGTTACATTAGCAAAGTTGGCATGCACATTGTGCATAATAAAATCAGAGCTAAAAGTTGAAAAATGTTTGTCTTAAGACTGGTTTCGATTTATTACGTAATATGCATCTTGCTAATATGTTTTTATTATGACAGTGCCAGATAGTGGTGATTGTTTTGAGAAACAATAAAGACAGATGTAAGTTCACATATACATAGTTTTTTAAAATGCATTTGAGTAGGCAAACACATCCATTTAGTGTTAGAAAAAATAACCAAATAAAAGTCAGAATAATAGAGCAGTACACTGAATCATTGTAATGTATTAGATAAAGTTTAAGAAGTAAATTATTTCTTTATATTGAGTTCATCAGTTTGGGTAAAATGTTAGTTGTCTAACATTTGAAATATTGTAAAGCACACCAACGTTCTAATGTGACAGATTATATTGTCACCATACAAGTGTCCAGGGAGGCAGGGCAAGGCAAACCCCACCCCCTGGAATTCTGTCCACTTTTTTCTTAAATGGAAGCACACACCACAATTTCACTGACCTTTTCCCCACAGCTGAAATTATTTGTCCATATTACTTATCTCTTTTATCCCATGTGTGGCTGTTTAGGATATTTTATTTTCTCAATAATAGAAATAAATTAGTTATATTTAAAATTGGTGGTCTAATTTTAAATATATATAATTTATTTATTTTATTGATCAATTCTTGCAGTATTTATATTAGGTTGTGTCCATGCTTGTGAGCGCTCCTTCTGTTATTTTATTGTATACATAGTTTCTATTTTATTTTGTAGGGTATAGCTTTAGTAGTGTGTGGGACGTATAATCTTTAAGTATACCTATTCTCTTAGAAAGACACCTTTGTGGTCAAATGAAGGATACACTCCATTCTTAATTTTCTTTATACAGCAAATTTGGCTGTGAAATAATGCTGAATTTCTATGATTAAGTTCCCAGTGTAGGCACGAAACGCGTAAAGGATGTAGATGTTACCTGCCTCTATGTTTTAATTGTTCATATTAAAAGTTAGTTTTTAAAAATTGTAATAGTGCCTTCAGTGTGCAGCCATTTATGGGGGGTTTTAATGCTGAATTTATAACCTCTTCACAATATTATGAGATAGTATCATGTAATAGACGTGAAATCACTGCGATTAAGTTGCATGAAAAGGTATTGTGGTAACAGATGTAAATCTGGCCTGTCTCTGAATACTATGGGAGATATATCTTATATCAGAATTTTATATCATGGCTATTAAAGGTGCATGAAGGTCAAAATTAAACTTTCATGGTTCAGACAGAGCATGCAGTTTACTTCAAATTTACTTTGCTCTATTGGAATTCATTGTTGAAAAGCATACCTTGGTAGGCTCAGGAGCAGGAGTGCATTACTGGGAGCTAGCTGCTGTCTTGTCTCTAGCTCACTAGATGGGTTCAGCTAGTAGTGTACTGCTGCTTTGGAGCTGACTTTAACTATGTGCTTCACCCTTTGCAGGAGATAAATACATAGTTATATACAGGCAATAGAGCAATACTAAAATGATGTATCATATTAGAGTGCAATTGTCCCTTTAAATGTAGTATACTTAGTAAACTCTCCATCAAAGTTGCAAACCTTTTTTTTCGTATAAGGAAAAAGTGCTGTGCAATTATTTTGGGAATATTGGAAATAGATATTGGAATAAATCCAAATAATTCTGATAAGATCAACCTGCAGAGATGGTAGCATTAAAGTTATTGTCTATTCTCCGGCATTTAGCGCGTACAAAATCATGTTTTTCAAAATAGTTTTAATTACTATAGTGTAGTGGAAATTTTGGGCATAATCAATTTCATTGAAAAATAATTTGAAAGAAATAATTGCTTTCCAAAAGAATATTATTTCTTCTGACAACAGCATTGGTTTTGTTAGACATTCTCCCTGGAGAGCTACAGCATAGCTCTAATTGGCTTTTAGCATAAGGCATGAGAAAAGTTTTCATTAATTAACAAAAATATGTGAGACATTAATAGTACAGAGTTGGATGACCCGGTGTAAAATTGTCATTTCTGCTTAGCATTAATTTTTCTGGTGCATAATGAATTTGGAGAGAAAAAATATATATCTGTTCACTGCTAAAGTGCTACGTCAAGTTTACCTGAAATTTGAGTGCACTAACGTATATGGCAAGAATTTATTTAATTTACATAGTAATTCATTCTGAAGGCTGCTTAGATATAAAAGAAACCTTGATTCATTTGGCTTGGGTTCCATGGGCAATATACAGCAAATATTTTTTCCTGTGTGCTTTCATAAATCCTAGGCAAGCATTCACTTTGGCAGTGTACTTCAATGTATTGGGGCCTATTCATTAATCTCCAAAATTACCCCTGAACATAACCCAGAAGTGGCAGATTAATGATAGTCCAAATGAAACAGAAAAACAAAAATCTTGTGAAATGTAGTACATTTGTTAGTTAATTGTTATTTTCTTTCATATAGCCTTACAATATTTTAAAAGAATCTATTTGAATCTAAAAACGTAAATGTATCTATCGTAGTTGTTTCCAAGCTGACTATTTGACAGATAGTTTGAAAATACAGGAAGTATAATCCTTAGTTATTTTTCAAAATGTAGTATGATAATGGTTAAAGAATAATATATGTATTCAAAGTATATTAAGTAGAAAACATATTTTGATGGCAGATAGAAAATGCACAGCTGATTATAACGTATACAAACATACAAACATATATAAAGAATGTTCAGTTTTCACTTGTACACAGCAGTGTTTAGTATGCTTATCTGGTTTGTTTTGTTGTCGCCAGTCTGAGGACAAGTGTAAATAAACTCCTGCACTGATGCAAACAGTCACTGTGTAGCATGTAACTTGGTCAGGTGAACTGCTATAGATTTAAATAGCAGTTTTTTTTGAAGGGGATGAAAATAGCCAAATTAACCAAATAAATAAATAATGAATATGCATTGTATATTTTTTATGCATAATTAAATATTGTAAACATCTATGTATTTTTTATAAATGTTATGTGTTTATAATTAATCCCCATGAAAGCATTATGAATATCCTTCACTTTATTTGTGCTTATAATTTCAGCTTTAAAGGGACATTACACACTTTGAGATGGTCATATAAAATTATAAATCTTATATATATATATATATATATATATATATATATATATATATATACACTTTTTAAAAAAAATTATTATGCGGTTTTGCGTGTACACTAGTATATTTTTCATTGCAAC
>CAJPDP010327295.1:0-13050 GCA_905336975.1 Bombina variegata variegata
AAAAGACTCCCTTGCATTGAAGCTTTAGTATACGGTGGCGACCGTATGAAGAGGATGCTCCGTGCCGGATGTCTTCAGGATGGACATCAGGAAGGTATGGAGCTCATCGCCACAATATCGCACGCACAAGGCGGCTTTTTAGAAACTCGTAATGGCAGCTCTATGGAGGGTGAAATAACACACCCTCTATAGCGCAAAATTGTAATCTAGGTGTTTGTTTGCTATTAGCCAAGTGACTGTTTTTTTGTTTCAATATTTACCTGTTTTCTCAGATTATATTAATTGCGCACATTATCTCATATTCCTAGATGACTTAACCAATATTATCCTTCTGACTTGTTTACAGAGATTTCTTCTCAAACACATAAAGTGAAATAATACTTTCTCTTGTACATTCATTTCTTCAAAACTATTTTATAACAAATAGAAATTCTCTGAGGCATATAAATATCTTGCAACATATTTCCCTAGAAACAAAGAAAATGAAGTCAAAGTACAATGTTGACCATTATGCTGAATATTTGTCAATTTTTATTGTAGCTAACAGGCCGCACAATATTTTAAGGAACATTGCACATAAATTGCCTTTCCCACAAGACAGATTACTGTGACATATGCAAAAGATCACAAATTCAATCAATTTACATGGATTGTCTTTTTTTTTTATAGGTTTAGAAAACTCAATTAAACTGAGGTACTTGTTGTTTAATTCAAAATATTGAAAACATGGAGAAAACAAATAATATCAGTCAATTTTGATCTTTGTATTGATTGTTGAAAAAAACCATACAGCATGCTTTACAATGTAATAAACCTTGAGCATTTTAGCAAATATTTTATTAACCTGTCTGCTTTTGGGACTGATATGTTCAACTATGGTTAAAATGTCTTTTCAATATATTTACCAAAAAGTTAATAATGTAATATTGTGATCATTAATAATAACAGTAATATACAGTAAAAGTTCATATTCACAGAATCTGCATGCAAGGACACACTCAATAAGAATATAAATCTTTACTAGAGACCTTTTCATTAAGCAACATCATGTTGAAAATTTAATTTCAGAAAATTATGGGAATAAAGAGTTTAACCTCATAATTTCATAAACAAATATATTGGCTTGGTTTTGTGGGTTTGCAAAATTATTTAAAATCTGTATATATTGTATATATTTGTTTTTTTAAGGTGTAAAACAGATACTGAACAGATACTGGACCAAAGCCAACCAGAGCCCCTAGGTAAAATATGGATGGCCCCCTAATCACTTTCCCCCTATGTCTCTCCCTCACCCTATTGCCTACAAGCCTGCACCCACCAGTGCCCCCTACCTTGAGGGCAATACCCCAAACTTCAGGGAGTCCAGAGCAAAATCCCCCATCCAGGCACAGGGGCCTCATTCCAGGGCTATGGCATCCATTCCAGGGCCAGGGCCCCTAATTCTGGGACAAGGCCTTCAGTCAACCCACCCTTAACTGCTCACTTACTGATATAGCAATGTTTTCAGACCTTTGTTGGCTTACCACAGCTCATAACCACTAGTGAAGCTGTCAGTGCTACAGGTGAGCTAACAAATATTTAAACTGGAAGGGAGGGCTGTAGGCACTCACTGTGTGTGTGGTCCCAATGCCTGTCTGCTGTGCCCACTCCCACACAGTCACAACTGCTAGTGCAGCTCAGCTGTCAGTGCCGTACTGGCATAATAACCAGAAGTGACTGTGAGCAGAGTGTAGGACACTTGCTAATTGTAAAATTTCTGAGACCCCTCCTTTAATTTGAAGGCTCTTCTTTAATGTAAATTAGCAAAAAAATTTCTTGAATAATTATAATTTTATTTCAAATGGCTTATAAGGGGAAAAAAAGCAGACAAGCAAACTGGCTAAGCATCCAAATAAACCATTACTGCATAATTAATATACTAATATGTCAAAATATTAAATTAATGCCAGAGTTCAAGCTGTCACTCTAAAAAAAGTAGTCATATTCCTTGTTTTAGCTGTCTGTTAAAGTGACATTAACACTAATTATATCTTTTAAGTATAGTACTGAGGTTATTTCCCACCTCCCTCTAATCATGGGTGCCGCCATGTTAAAATCTAGCATTCACTACATTCCACTGCTGTTGTGTGTGCACTTGTGCAGCAACTCTCCCTCAGATACCTGCAGTGTGACCTAGGTTCTAAAATGGCGTCACCCATGATTATAGGGAGATGCAGGAAATGTATTTAGTGTTTAGAGTCCATTTAATGGAAATTTGAACACTCTGCACTCTTACTCTTAAAGCCTGCAAGAAAGTATGCTCACATGCTCTTATTTTAAATTCAAAATGCAAATTTTTTTTTGTGGGAGGGAAATGCAGTTTACTTTGAGTGAATAAAACTCTGGTATCTTTGCTTTTGTTTGCCATTTAATTTCTCTAGTTTTTGAAATACATGTGAAACCTAAAATGCATTTCTTAATGATGTTACATACAGCAGTATAATGTTAATCCATCATAGACACTGGTTCAATTTGTTTATAAGCAAGCACTCTGTGTAAATGATCTCCAGCACAGATTTGCATATCTTTACACCATTCAAAAATGAATCCTTTTGTGCGAATACATTTCTATTAAAATTAAACAAGAAAAATATGAACTGCCTTTGGGATGACGTGAATGCAAAAGAGATTTGTTTGTCCATAAACCATGCACAAAAACATACATTTTATTTATCCAGTTATATATTTATTTTTCAATCTTTTATTATTATTTAGGAAGCCCTAGTGCAATTAAAGTGTAAAGGATTACCTCACAGACAATGGGTGGTTATGGCTGTGCTATATCCAATATCCATATGTGCCAGATCACGTATGTGGGTGCGAGAGCTAAGATTCTTATGGCTTCTGTTGGCTGCTGGTATTTGTGCTAAACGAGGTAGGCAAACCTACCCATACATACGTACAATCATGAAAGCATTTTACTTGCTCTTATAAATTCCCATGACCCCTCTCAATCAGTGCTTAGTTATTCTAACAACTTGTCAGACTCACTCACTCCCAGAAACCCTATGAGATTGTTCTGGTTGTTCCCGGTCTGAAACCTCATTCCTGCCTTCTGCTTCTACCTGTTGTCCTTTGGCTACTTCTACTTGACCCTTGGCTATCCACCTAGTCTTGGCTCACTAGCATGACAATTTTGTGTGGATGTCTTATTGGAATGATTACCTAGCTTGCCCTTTGGCTACTCAGTTCTCTTATGCTTACAAGCCTGACTCCTGTGTGCTGATGCCTGGTTGGAATTATTCCTGGCTTAACCATAACTGTGGCCTTTGATTTGACTTCAGATCCTCCCTGGGCACCTTGTATCCCATTAGCCCCAATGCCTATGTCTTCTCAATCCACGTCTCCTCTAGCAGATGTATATGTAAGAAAAAATTATTACCATCATCAGGATTCCAGACATAACACTTCCCAGGTAATCTTAAGTGAAGCTACTACCAAATATACCAATAACTTGCTTTTAATTTTGACTGGTTTGAAAGTGTATTAGTCTGATTTGGCCTGGCCTGGCCAAATCAGTATATAAAACCATATACCTAAAACATACTAACTTCAAATTGACATACTTTCAAGCATTAAATAACTTTTAGACTTGATATAAAGTTATTTTGATTTTATTTGGAAAACTGCAGATACTTACCGAATAAATTTGAGTGGATTTTTATTCTACTACTGTGTGAGTGAAAGAAAAAATTGCCACTTTGAAGCTTTATATCTCCAGACTTACTGTCATTTTTTATATCAAATAAATCAAATAAAGCTTCCGCTTGAGATCTCTTTCTATATTTGTTCCAACGTTATTACATTTGGAGGGACAGAATTTGAATGTTTATTTTAACTTAAACTATGGCTGTACAGTAGCATTTGTCTGTGCAGTTATAATAATAATGTGATAATGTTGAAATGATATTACATCATTTCTTTGTGGGTAAAAAATAAATAAATCACTGTTTTTTGCCGTAAATGAGATAGCAATTTTCAAATTTTCAGTAACCAAACAAGTTATTGCAATCAAGAGATCTTAGTCTTTAGCATTCATCAATTGAAAACATGGTGGTAAAGAGAGGAATCAGATAGTAACAAAAATATAATCAGCAAAACACTTCCAAATTACTATAACCACGACCAATTTAAACTATTGTTTTAAGATGTTGTAGTATTAAAGAAAATGAATCAGTATATTTGTACAGCTCCAGCATGTAGAAGGGAAACTATAAAAATACCTAAGGAAACTCCTCTAAAGACTAAGGACATATTCCATTCATGTTTTCTATTTCACTTCAGTTAAGAAGGGCCCGTGCTGTTTTGGTTTAAATTTAGAAAATGGAAACAAAATTGAAGCTCATTAGCATTTTTTCTTTTTTCAGTCTGATTTTTCAAGTGCTTCCAACTGTTGATTGGGTTGACAGATTTGGCTGAAATGTGGTATTTCAGATGTGATTTGTAATCACTAACTAAAAAATGGGGGTGGGGGGAATCACATCTTTCAGTTCAGTAATAAATTGTAATAACAATCTATGAATTCATTTCGGGATTTGGAAAGTAGTACTTTAAAAAAAATACTTTAGTTTCTGAGATATAGCACTTAAAGTGACAATGTTCACAGGCAAATAGCTCATAAGAGTTAATTGTATTCAAAACATCTGCAGGGACATCCTTTCAAATTGCCTGGGTTACTTCTCTCCCACTCCCACTGGGAGGCTGATTTCTGCTACTGACTCTTGTTTACAAAGCTCTGTTTTAGCCACTACAGCAGTATTGAAAATTTTAACATAGGTGGTAGTTTCAACAGCCAAAAGCAACTATTTTTTAAATGCCCAAATAAAGGTAAATATGTTTTTTTGTAGCAGTTTAATACACTCCAGCAAGTGAAATGATTAATTTGGGAACACATTAAAGAGGAGACATATTTTACAGTACAATGTACTTTTAAAATAGATCTTACATTTTCAAGAATGCTTCCAAAATACACCAGAAAATATATTTCTAGCAGTGTTTCACACTTTTAGAATATTTTAATTAGAATATTACTCAAAATGATATGATAAATTGTACACTTAAATTTATATTTTTAGTAAGTGAAAAAAACTGCATTAAAAGACAGTAAAGGAATATAAAATTTCTTTTTTTTATTCAGATAGAGCCTGCAATTTTAAGCAACTTTCTAATTTACTCCTATTGTCAATTTTTCTTTGTATCATTATTTGAAAAAGCAGTTATGTAAGCTTAGGAGCCGGTCCATTTTTGGTTCAGAACCCTGACTAGCGCTTGCTGATTGATGGCTACATTTAGAAAATATTTGGGTTTCATATCCCTTTAAGCAGTCATTATACATATTTAGTTTGGCCTTTTATTTCAATAAATTAGTAAATCTATGTAAAAACACTTGTAAAAAAAGCCTGTATCTTATACTATTTCATGTGTTTAAATAAATGTTGCTGTTGTATACATAATATGCAATATACATATTGAAAGTTCTTACTAAAAAAAATTACTTTTCTAATGGACTAGAATTTCTTAGAAAAAGAATCACATATCAGTCATGCTTGGGCACATTGTGTTTGCACTGAACATTGGTGGAATTGAATGGAAGCCATTGGAAAGGTACATGCAGGGAAAATGGAAAAGTTACTTTGAGATGAAACACTAACTGCAATTTCTTGTTATAAAACAATTCACACTATTAACCTAGTTGGAAAATGTTTCCTTGTCATTAGGCAGCAGTGTTGCTAGGATTCAAAGTCACTAGATGTTTCTGTGATGGTTTGTCAGATTGTGATGGAAGTGTTCTGTTCTGCTAGCTCTGAAAGATAAAGATATCTCTGAATGTTTCTACTCACTTCCTTTATGCAGTTTTCAAAAAGAAAACGCAAAATATACTGAATATGTATTTAATTAACAGCTTATTGCCTTATTAAAAGAAAATAACAAGTCATTGTTCTGCCATGGTTAAATGATAAAATCTGTTTGTACTTGACATATATTATAAATCTCTGAAACAAACGCTAGCCACCTATTCATAAAAAAGTGGCCTCATTCCTCTGGATGTGTTTCCAAAAGTTTATCATTATCCTCCTTAGGTCTACAGCTAGGATTTGTGAATCATATAGAAAACATTTAGACACAACTTTAGAAAACAATGTTTTCATTTAAAATATAAATGTTATAAATGATCAAAGAGACAATACATTAAAAATATTTTATATCATGTTAATGGAGGAATGGCAGTTAAAGGGACATTAAGCAGTAATTATAAACCCCTTAGAAAACACATCACTCCTGCTAGCTTGTAAATAACATTCTTATCCCTTCCCAACAGATCTTCAATTTTAAATAAATACTTAGCAGCAACATTTCTCTACTGAAACATTATTTTGAAGCAGTCTAAGCCAGCTCAAATAAAAGTAATAGTTTCTAGTGTTAGTGAAATATTTAACTCCCAAAGCATGTTAGCTTTTATCTTATGTAGTTATTGCATTTTGTACCTTAGTTAACTGTGTATGTAATCCCTACAAAGGAGTTAAGATCATAGGCAATTTCATGCTTGAAAGCCACAAGTATTGCAGCAAGCTAGTTTCCCGAGTTGAGACAATTTATTATGATTCAGGTGACAAGGTTCCCAAACAGACAACTTGTTCACATGCATTTGTAGCTAGCAAAGCAGCAATCTCCCACACATGTATCAGTGTGCAAATATGTACTTTTGCATACCCTCCCCCTGTGCTCATGCAACCAATTGCACAAGAGCATGGCTGGTCAGTCTGGGTTGATTTAGTTCAGTAACCTCTGAGATGGCAGATAGCATAAGAAGCAAACCCCTGCATCTTAACTTGTGGTCGAAGGCTTACATAAGCAAGTGTGTATCACCAGGGTTTAGATGCTTCATTCATAGCTACATAAATGGAGCCCTTAAACACTTTAAAGACCTCTGCTAAGACTAGATTATCTGATAAAATCAATCAGTAATGCAAGGTCCTTCAAAGGATTCTGGAAAGTCAAATTTGACATTGACAGCTGTGTTTTTTTAAGGGGCATTATTTAAATTTCTGTATTTGTGGCCAATAAAATTAGCAGTTTAAAATTAAAATACAAATTAAAAACTGTATTAAAATTGGAAAGTAAAAATCTTAATTTTATAAGGCAAAGTAAAAAATCATAATGAAATTACAAAGTAAAAAAAAAAATAGTCATTTCATAATTCAAAGTAAAAAAAGTTTGTAATTAAAAAAAATCTAATTTCGAAATACAAGTCAAAACTCATATTTGAAGTACAAAAAATAAAATTTGAAGTTTAAATTAATAATAAAAGTACAATATATAGATTGTGCATGCTATTTTTCTAAGTCTCAGTGAGTGGGCTGAACAGGGACGTTCATTGGGTGTCGGAGATTCTCATTGTTCTCCTAAGCTTTTTACCCCTACAGCTTTCACTGATTTATCTTTCCAAATATATGCTAGCAAGTTTGTCAAAGCACATAAAACATTTTCCTTTATGATTCAGATATAGTATACAATTTATACAACTTTTCAATTTACTTCTATGCTCAAACTTGCTTTGTATCCTTTGTCGAAAGAGCTGCAATAAACTACTGGGAGCTAAATAAACACCTCAGATGAGCCAATGACAAGAGGCATGTATATGCATCCACCAATCAGCAGCAAACTCACAGTAGTGCATTGCTGCTCCTTGAACCTACCTATGTATGCTTTTCAACAAAGGATACCAAGAGAAGAACACTAATTAGATAACAGTAGTTGTTTAAAATTATATGCTCTATCTGAATCAGGAGAGTTTAATATTTACTTTAATATCCCTTTAAATTAGACTGAAAACATTACAATCTTATTTGTATTTCCTTAAAAATATCTGTAAACAATGCCAGGTGCTTCTTATTAAAGGACCTGTAAATACAGTATGTTTGCATAATCAACAAATGCATGACAAGAAGACAATGCAATAGCACTTATTCTGAACTTCAAATGAGTAATAGATTTTTTTTCTTAAAAATTCCAAAGTTATGTCTATTTCCACTCCTCTTGTATCATGTGACAGCAATCAGCCAATCACAAATGCATATACGTGTATTTTATACAAATTCTTGCACATGCTCAGTAGGACCTGGGGACTCAAAATGTGTAAATATAAAAAGACTGAGCACATTTTGTTAATGTAAGTAAAATGGCCTACTCTGTCTGAACCATGAAAGTTTAATTTTGCCTTGAGTGTCCCTCACTTTTCTTTGTGAGATCCTTTATTCCAGAGAGCTTTATTTCTCTCTATAGCAGGCAGCTTTTCATTTGCTTGTTCAGACCTGTTTTTCAGGGAACTGAGTGAAGCCTTTCCAATGTGAATGTTTGATGATTTCACCTCATACTGGCCCATTTCAGTATAGTTATCTAGGGTCAGTGATTACAGAAAATGACAAATTAGTGCATGTAATGTTTGCATCTGAATATTTAGATGACATTTGAAGCTATGATATATATTCACTCTGCTGCTATATTGTTTCAATATTCTTTGACCCTCTGTCATTAAATGTCCAGGAGTTTGTGTGCTCTCCTTTTTTTGTAGACAGTCACAGCTGTGCCATTTACTTGCAAATGATTTACTTATATTCATCTTTCATGCTCACTAAACTACCATCAATTGACTATGATAAGAGCCTATGTGCACAATTTCCATCAAGAAAACACCTTGCTGGGTGAGTACAGAAAAGGAAGGAATTGTTCAGAACCAATTTTCTCAATCTGTCTCCCTGCTGGAGTGATTCATGAATGGTGATTGATATCACTGTCAGTTATATTCTAGATAATTTTGGCAATTTTCTTACCAGCCTAATTACCAACAGATGTGTGAGATGGAACCTGACAAAAAGGGAATTGCAGTCTTTTGTCTATAATAATAATAAAAAAAGTTTAGGTTAATGTTTAATATCATTTGCATTTGATTCATAAACACAATTTAATTTTCATACTTTAAACAAAATGTCACAGATAAATATAATATCATTAATTAATATATTGTTTAGTATCGACATAATTATGATGTCTATAACTGTGTAATATAAAGTTTTAGGTTATCCACTAATCTTTCTGCAATTTTAGTATATATTCCTAACACAATGAAGTTCAATATAAATTGGAAGCATATACTGTACAGTACATCATTGACTACATGTGCATTTGTCTTTCTTTTAGTACATGTATTTTTCTTATTTACGTCTATTATAATGTTTTCTTTGTTCTCTTGGTATCTTTGATTGAAAAAACAGGAACATAAGCTCTGGAGCCTGTCCCTCTCTGGAGCACTAAATTGCAGCTGTTTTGCAAGAATGCTATCCATTTGCAAGTGCACTAGACTCAGCACTATTTCCTGCCATGTAGTGCGCTAGATGCCTACCAAGGTATCTCTTCAACAAACTATATCATGAGAACAAAGCAAATTTGATAATAGAAGCAAATTGTAAAGTGTTTTTTTTTTAAATGGTATGCTCTGTCTGAATCACAAAATTAATTTTCATTTCCCTTTATTTTTTTATTGTTTCTTAATAGAACATTTAAATGGTTAGATCTAAATTTAGCAACAGTTGTTTTACTTTTTAAAAGTGCTTTAAAGTGATGGTAAATCCTAGTGTTTGTGAAACACTAGGATTGACCATTGGAACAAATAAAGAGACTTTTTTTTTTTAAACCAGCTTTATTATTTATCCTAAAGAAGGTCAGAATACGAATGTTTAGGAGATGCAGCTCCAGATAGTATGAATAACAAAGGTTGGTTGTTCTTCAAATACATTGATAACACAATTTTACTTATACAATCTTGATTTAAGCCAAGACAAATCTATTTAACTCTATTCTGAACTATGCATGAGTCTATATAAAACAAACAATAAAAAAGGGGGGGCAATTCCCAAGCCCCACTCCTCAAAGCCTGTCCAGACCGGTCCCTATTTACTCTCAGTCACGTGTTGAATAGTCCATTGCGGAGGAAGAACATCTTCCATTATTAACTGCATAAAAGTTGGGGATTTCTGTAAATGAGAGGTAAATTGAATCTGGGTTGGCAGGAGCCAAACTAATATTACTTTTAACCATTTAGCAAAGTAAGATCTGAGGTGTTCTTCAAGGAGTAGTTTATTATCTTGCAACTCAATCGTCATTTGGAGTTTCACAGTGTTAACAAATTCAGCTAAACAAGGGGCATCAGGTGACTTCCATTTCCTAAATATTAGATTACGTGTTGCCAAAATAGCCATATTTATCAACTGTTGGTTTCCAACCTGAGTTTGATTATGAAACAGAAAAAAATATGAAAAGAAGTAAGTTCAATTTTATTCTGAAGAGTTTTGTACAACCAAAAATGTATTTTACCCCAATATTGTCTAATGTTTGGACATGTTCACAGACAATGTAAAATATCCGACTTCTCCGCTTTGCATTTAAAGCATTTACACTGTTTGTTGTTTTTTGTCCATTTGTTAATTCTGTCCGGTGTGAGATAATAATTATTTATTAATTTCAGTTGCGATTCCCTCCAACTAATTATTGCTGTGGCAGACTTAGATAAGCTTATACTCTTCAGAATATCCTGTTTTTGAATGTTTGTGAAATATTTCACAAAGCCATCCTTTCATTTTTTTATGTATGTTTGGCCTAGTTTTGTAAGTAACACTTTGTACCAGTATGAAATTGACCACATACCTGCTTTGTAAATTTTAATTTCTGCTTCTATTTCCTGAAATCCCCATTCAACCCCTTTTAACTGACCCAATTATGTAAGATAACTCCTCGCCTGCAGATATGCAAAGAAGTTTTTTGAGGGGAGATGATATTTGAGCGATAACTCAGAATATGTTTGAACTGGCGTATTATCTCCCTTTATTAGTTGTGAAAAATATATTATTCCCTTCTCATGCTACTCTCTAAAGACGGCATTGTATAGACCAGGTGTAAAATCTAGACTCCCAATAAATGGTAGATACTGAAATGTTTGGTAATCAAATCCCATTATACAACAGTATTTCTGCCACGCTAGTATAATGTTCGAGAAAGTTAGTAGCTGACTAATATTGCTAGGTAATTTTGCAGACGGATAGGGAAGACTTGCTTTTAAGCTAAACGGGGCTATTAACTCTGACTCTATGTCATAGTAAGTAATGTATTCAACCTCTGTTAGCCATCCTATACCAAATTTGGCCACTGTTATCCAAATGTAATATAATAAAGGGGACTTTCATTCATGAAGTATAAAATACTTCATACTGAAAGTTCCTTTATTTGTCTGAAGCGCTTACTGCGCTGAGCTGCTAAGGCAGCCCACCGGCAGAACGCTATTCAAATAGCGAAAATAGCGTTTTGCTGGTGGGCGATCGTTTGAAACAAATAAAGGAGCTTTCAGCATGAAGTATTTTATACTTTATGACTGAAAGCCCCCTTTATTTGTTCCAATGGTAAAGCTACCATTACCATCCCTTTAAGTATTGGCTATTGAGAAGCTGTGTAACCATAACCAGTAGAAGAAATGACACTCCCTGTAGGGGTTTGGACAGATAAAATGTTAATTTACAATTGTTTTCCATAAGTACTGGGCTTTGGTAAAAAGACAGATAATATAAAAAAGAATGTGTGTGATAAAATAAAGAAATCTGAAATCCTTGTAAGAATAACCTATTTCAAAGAAGCAATTTCTCATATACTTTATACTTTGCAACTTATCAGTACACTGTCCCTTTAATTCTATATCTACGTCGATTTCCCAAGGAGGCAGAAGGAATGGCATAAAATTATATCAGTTTCAGAATCTGTTGAGTTAGAGGAATACAACTATCAAAAACTTGTAATATAGAAATCTATATTGAGTTCCAACAAATATGGGAACAATATTTTAAGAACATAATATGAACAATGCCATTAACTTCAATGACCAAAAGAACCTGATATACACTGTATGTTTTTTGAAGATTCCCCTAATTACCCGCTAATCACAGTAAACATTCTAAAGATAGAACCACCTAAATATCTAGTTCAAATATAACTAACCAGAGTATGAGGGGAGACACATTTCTATTTTGCATTATTTAATTTTCTTATACCAATTACTTCTTGATGACTAATCGTGTTATTGTAATGTTCTTTATTTAAAGGGACATAAAACACAAAAAAGAGCATGCAATTTTAAATTTACATTAGCTTAGTAGCTGCTGATTGGTGGCTGCACATTGATGCCTTGAGTGATTGGTTCACCCATGTTCATTGCTATTTCTTCAACAAAAGATATCTAAAGAATGAAACAAATTAGATAATAGAAGTAAATTGGAATATTGTTTAAAATGGTATTCTCTGTATCATAAAAGAAATATTTTGGGTTTCATGTCCCTTTAAAATTATGAATCCGTTCATTTACATTGTAACTGTGTTTGTACGTGTTGTTTTGTACCAAATACTATTTCCAATAAAACTGGATTAAAAAAACGAAAATGATATCGGTTTCCCCAACTAGTTTATAACGATCATATTGTATAAAGCATTTCTAAAGGTACATTATGATTTTGTTTTAGTGATGAGAATAAGTAACATTAGTTTTACCAGTCGCTGAATCATAAAACAAGTCCTGTAACGCCAATGATTCCTCCCATGTGCTCTTTGCATCATTTAACATGGATATGCTTCTTGCTCAAGCATAAAGGTTATGGCTAAAGACAGCATTAATTGTGTGAAAGAGCATGACGTACAAGTGTATTCATTCCCTTAATCTCAAGGGGCATGGACTGCACCGCATGAGCTTGTTTAATTTGTACTCTCTAATTAAAAGGACATCAATCTCCTGGTTTTGTTGGGGTCAGCTTGACTTTGTCTCCTTACAAAATAAGAGATGTTTTTTAGAAAACATTGCTGAGAAAAGCCTCTATATATATATATATATATATATATATATATACACACACACACACTTAGGCCTAGATTTAGAGTTGGGCGGTAGCCGTGAAAACCAGCGTTAGAGGCTCCTAACGC